>JAODAL010014970.1:0-85513 GCA_025379985.1 Phyllomedusa bahiana
GTAAACGGGGTAGTTGGGGGTAAAAAAAAGGTTGTCCCCAACTCTGATTAGGGTTTATCGTGGCTCCAAGGACCTCAGCCCCAAGTTGGTTCTTGGTTTGGGCAAATGGGTATTTGGCTATACTCATTTGCAATATGTGTGTTTATGTTATATGTTTAATAAACGGCTGCTGTGGCCATTTTATCCAACCCAGGTCTCGGTGTTTTTCTTGGGAAGGGATCTGGGGGGAGGAGAGATTGGTCAGAGGCAGCAAAGGAATAGGCATTGCCTAGGGTCATGTTATTTTATAGAAAACACAAGTATCTACTAAAGAAAAATGTCAGGAAATATTACAGATATTCTTTAAAAAGGACCTGGAATGATAACCTTTGGTTGATACTGACATGTCTGATTTAGTAAATACTAGTTTTTCACTTGAAGTAGACATCTAAGGAAAGATGCAACAGAAATGTTATGTAGTGTGGTTACTCTGTTATTCCTCTTAAAAATGTATTACAGATTGTCAAATTGATGTTATCAACTGGTAGTGTGTATCTGCCCAATCTAACATTGTCCAATCAGTGCTGGCAGAGTCTGTAGGTGCAGGGACACAGCCCTTTGACAGAATGGAAACGCCCATATGACTGACTTAGTAATACATTTCTAGATGGAATAACCTAGGACAGTACAGACTTATAAGAGAAGATACCTGAGAAAAACTGTTGTTTTATGAGAACACAAGTATTTACAAAAATAGAAATGTTGGCAGATGTCAGTCCTCTTTAGAAGAAAATGTGTAACCTTTCCAGCAGTTCATACATTTCCAGAGCCACAGATAGCAGATCAAGATAACACAGTACTTTTGTAAAATTGAGAAGATTAACTCTGCTACATCTGTTGTCTGGCAATGTATTTTCTCTATTTCCCACACACAAGTACTGCAATATTATATGAAGCTTATAATCTTAGCCATGAAGTATTGGAGAAATCTGCAATACTAATGAATCCTATTCAAACAGGAAACAAATGTACTAACTCCATGCGTATATGTCTGTTATTGGATTCAAACCTATGTCCCAAGCACAAGTAGCTTATGAGTCCTCATTCCTTAACTCTTTAATGTACCATGATGTTCCTGTACGTCATGGTGCAAAGCTCTTTAGTGCACCAGGAACGTCATGGAAATTGTGTGGGCACAGAAACTGTGCCCGCACGATCGCTGCAGGAGTCCGGCGATGTTTTACAGTCGGGCTCCTGCACCTGCCATCAGGAGTGGAGATGACTTAGTTCTCATCAGTTTAACCTTTATCTGCCGCAAATAGTGATTGCAGCAGCTGAGTAGTTATGACAGAGGGAGAAAGCTCCCTCTGTCGTCCATCAGGACCCCAGCAACGAAACTGTGGGGTTCTGATGGCTGCCATGACAACCAGGGGTCAGACAATGACCTCCGGGTTGTCTGTGACGTCATCCTGCCAGGTTATGCCCGGGGGCGGAGTCTGACAGGATCATTGACAGTTGGCATAATACACTGCAGTATAGACATGCTGCAATGTATTATACCTGAGTTATACCAGCGACGTAATGATCGCTGAGTATAGTCCCAGAGTGGGACAAGTGAAAAAAATTGTAAAAAAAAAAAAAAAGTAACACACACCATCCTTTACCATCCTTATAAATACCAATCACCCCAAAAAATTCCAAAACTAAAAAAGTGCACATATTTGGTATCGCCGCGTGCTTAACGACATATCCTATAAATCTGTCATATTACTTTACCCGTACGGTGAACGGTGTAAAAAAAAAAAAAATAGCAGAATTGCAATTTTTGCGTATCCTGCTGCACATAAGATTGGAAAGAGAGAGATCAAAAAGTCGTATAAATGCCAAAGTGGTACCAATGAAAATGTCAGTTTGTCCCGCAAATAAAAAGATCTTGAACAACTCTGTATATGGAAAAAAAAAAAAGTTATGGATATGGGAAGAGAGTGATACATAAATATTGTTTTTTGTTTTTTTTAACTGCTACAACATAAAAAAAAATATACATTGGGTATCGCCACAATTGTATCATCCAGCAGAGTAAAACTGAACAGTGAGCTCTCTAAAAGCTAAAAATAAGACACTACATGGATTGCTGTATTTTCTTCACCCTGTCTTCAAAGGCTACCAGAAAGTAATTTGCCCTCCAAAATGATATCAATAAAAATGTCGACTCAAGCCAAAAAAAACAAGCCCCTACACAGCTCTGTACACAGAAAAAAAAAAAAATTATGGCTCTCAGACTATGGTGAATAAGTAAATGTGTTTTTCTGGTGTAAAAGCAGTAAAAAGTAAATATTCAAATTGAGTATTGCTGTAATTGTATTGTCATGCTGAGTAAAGCTGGCTTGTCACACAGTGACCGCTGTAAAAAATAAAAGTAAAAAAACGCTACAAAGATTTCTGGATTTTGTTCATTCTGCTTCCAAAAACCCTTGATAAAAAGAGAGCAAAGTGTTATATAAACCCCATAATGGCACCAATGAAAACATCAACTCATTCCGCAAAAAACAAGCTCTTAATAAGCTCTGTATACAGAAAAATAAAAAGGTATGACTGTCAGACTTTAACAACATCAAAGCGCATTTCTATTGTGTTAAAGTAGCAAAACCATAAAAAACTATATAAAATTTATATCATTGCAATTGTACCAACCCACACAGTAAAGTTATCCTATCACTTATACCGCACAGTGAATATTGTAAAATTGCAGCCCTAAAAACTACAGTGGAACTGCAGATGTTTTTTTTTTTATTTTCAAGATTTTAAAGGGGTTTTCTTGCTACAAAGATTATATCTGTAATAATGGGGACAGTAAAAAAAAAGCACTTTTGCAATTGGTTTGCATTACCTAAATAATTTAGTTTAGCAGATATAAGCTAATCTATGTGTTCTACACATAAAACGGCAGCCTGGGGGTTGGGCCATGTCTCCTTTTCTGTGATAGGCTGACTGATATTTCATTCAGCCTGTTGGGACATGCCCCCTGGATGGGACATGCCCCCCTGTGTTGTGATTGGCTGTCTGCACTCTGCGCTAACTCCTCGCTCAGCTATGTAAATTGTAAGTGAAACTAGTTTCCTCAGCTTTCTAAGCTGACTGTGTTTATAATAACAAAATCCTAGAAAGATATAGTGCAGGAGGAAACCCACGATGCAAATACCCGGCATTAAATACCAATCAGAAAAAAAACAAACTACCAACATAATGAATAATGCCTAAGGGTGCAGATACATTTAAAATATATCTTTTTGTATTGTGATAAAAGACAATCAATAACTAACAGAAGCAGAGAGTTCGCCCCAAAAAAGGGGCGCTTCTGTTAGTTATTGATTGTCTTTTATCACAATACTATTAAAAGTTATATTTTAAATGTATCTGCACCCGTAGGCATTATTCATTATGTTGGTAGTCTGACTGAGTTTATTTAATAAAGGCTGCTGATCTCCTGTCTATGCTCCTCTCCAAGCCCTATGTGAAGGATCTGGGCAATTACTGGGTATGTAGCTGCTAGATTCACTCTCCCCACATATAACACAGTCTCATACCCTCTGCTTCCCCCCTCTACCTCCTGCCTGATAAAAGAGGGGGGAACAGAGTGAATTTCTCACATTTGTTTCATCAGTTCAGTCTGTATGTATAACTGTTTACAGCAATACAGGTGTTCTGAATACAAGCTTGTGCAGCCTGGGTGACAGCTCTGCAGACATGAGAACTAACCATTGCAGGAGGTCTGCAGAGCTGTGACATCCACTCCCTTCCACTGCTCACACAGAATGATGATGTCATCAGTCTTCAGTGAGGGAAGACACACCTACTGGGAGGAGAGACTCGCCCCTGGATTTGAAGCTGTAAGAGAAATCAACATCTCAGGTCTGTGAAAGCGTGTGATGAGAAAACCCATTTAAGCTAAAGAAAAAACCCGTGGAAAACCTGTGCACCCAAACTGCACAATACACCCATAGTTGAGATCCATGAGGGGTGTTCAATCCAAAATGGGGTTACTTCTGAAAGGTTTCACCTGTTTTGGTACTTTGGGAGCTTTGCAAACACGGCACCCACCAAGATCTGCGATTCAAAAGACAAGTAGAGCTCCCTCCCTTGTATGCCCTGCCATGCACCCAAACAGCAGTTTACACCCACACATAGGGTATTGCTGGACTTGGAATAAATTGCATAATACATTTTAGGGTGCTTTTTTTTTGTAAATTATTGGAAACAAATAAAATTAGTTATTTTCACAGCCTAATGTTAGAAAAAAATGTGTCTAGCACCTGTGCGGTAAATATACTCATTGCACGCCAGGAATGTAGTTTTTCAAATAAGGTCTTTTTAGGGGAGTTTATTAAGTTTTAACACCTTAGGGTGTCTTCAAAATGGTGCCTAAAATATATGCTAATAAAAATGAGACCCCAAAATGCCCTAGGTGCTCCTCCTAATCTGGTTTGTGGTTGAGTCAAATAGCACACTAGGGCCACATAAGGGGTATGTTTAAAAAAAGGCAGAAACTGGGGAATCAATATTACATTTCCCTGTTCTCATCTATCGTGTTCCAGTGAATAATGGCTAAAAATTGAAAACCTGCAAGAAAAGTGAAATTTTTAAATTTCACATCTTTGCTTTAATTTCTGTGAAACACCTAAAGGATTAACACACTTCATAAGTGTTGTTTTGTATACCTTGAGGCGTGCAGTTTCTTAGAGGTCATTAATATAGGTGTCTAACATAAGCGGCCCGCAAAGCCACATCAGAACTGGACTGGTCCTTAAAAACAATCAGTTACAAATGTTCTTGAAAATGCTAAAATTTGATACAAAATTTAAGAGCCCCCTAAGGTCCTAAAAAAATGAGATTGTTTATAAACGATGCCAATAAAAAGTAAACTTATGACATATGTTCATTATTTACTAATTTGTTGGGAATAACTATCTGTCTTACATGCAGAAATTTTTAAGATTTAAAAATAGCAAGTTTTTCCAAATTTTCACAATATTTCAATATTTTTCACAAATAAACAAGGATTGAGGAATCTCAAATTCATATGAATAGGTAAAAACCAATAAAAATGTATTCCCCGATAAAGTGACACATGTCAGATCTGAATAAAAGGGCTTGGTCTTTAAGTCCGAAACAGGCTTAGACCTTAAGGGGTTAATATAAGAACAATGTGTGAACACCAATTTCAGTGTATGTGTGTAGAAGTTGACATAACAGATGTCCAGCCATACAACTAGAAATGGCAGAGACTATATAGCTCCACATAAAGTGACAAATTGGAGCAATTCGTCATACTGCCTCATCTCTCCTGACAAATTAAGATGCAAATCCCAATTGGTTATATAATTAAGGCTCAAAATCACTTAATCTGATTTTTCAGACAAATTAGTTACTCAAAACAAAAGAGCTGTTATGTCAAGAACAAAGTCCACGCTCATCCTCTTTTAGTATTCATCAGAAATTGTTGCAGTTCAGAATTATTTTATGTAGCGCCATGTCCGTTTGTTGATTGCAACTAGATATTGTGAAAATGGTGAAATTACAACAACGATTATTCAATTGATGTATGGTGTTTAATTATACAATGATTAAAGGGGTTTTCTCACTACAATAATTAGCTTTCGACATGTAGGGACAGATCACTAAAGACTTTTTCTAAATACATTGCTTTGTTGATTAATTAATTTTTGGTCAGGAGATAAAATCTTCTTTCCTATAGGAGCACACAAGTTTCTCTTGTTACGACCATCTCTCCCCACCTTTCTTTGCTCACTTTTATCTCTAATTGCTCTAAGCTACCATCAGTCATTCACTCTGACCATGGTGAGTCGCTCCTGAGTAGACTTTAAAAGCCTCTCATTTAGCCAAGTAAACACCCTTTAGAGCCCTGTAGCCTGGTGTCATACACTTTATGAATCTCTTGCACTCATTGTCAGTAGAACAGCAGAGCTGGTGTGTCAATCAGTGTTATAGACCTGCCCACAGTCTGAACAGCATGTATGATTCTAAAGCAGGTTGTGGCTGTGAAACTGAATCATGAGAAAACACCTTTAAGCTTCATTTACAAAAAAATAAAACTGCTTCAAGTAGGATAGTGAGCACCCAATCCTTTTATGAAGCATTCAAATTACACTGGTCTACATAATTATTTCTGACTTTAAGGTAACATCTGATGTTTATCGATTTGAGGGTGCTGAATCCAGAAATGATATCCATTTTTCATCATTATGTCAGGTTTTTCCACAAATGACGACTTTATGTAATTTCCTCTGTTGCTGATTCCTGTATTAAATAGTGTGTTGTATCGATCATTAAATACCCAATTGCATCATAAAATCAGGTTTGTTCCATGAAATAGAAATGTTATAAATGTTTCTGTGTTGTTTAAGTATGATCAAGGTAATGTACTATTTCTTCATTATAACCTATGTATTGCGTCAATGTCAAAGGACTCATGGAAACTGGGATGCGAATACCTTGTACAGGAATGGAGTCTAAAGTGTGTGCTGTTGCATAATGGCAACAAAGTAGCATCTGTTCCTATCGGTCACTCAGTGAAAATGAAAGAAACATATTAAGTAATGAAACTACTTCTCAGTAAGATAAAATACAATGACTACTGCAGGACTGTGCACAGCATCGCTCCACATTCAGGTAGATGCCGTGGCTGTGATCGCCGCAGTGTCTGAAGTGTTAACAGTAGGAACTGAGCCAGTTCCATCCCTGCTGTTATCGGCAGTTGACGGCTGTACGGATCAGCCACATGCCACTGCTGTACAGCACTCTCTCGGGACAGCAGGAGCCAACACCAGGTTTTAACCCCTTAAATACTACCACCAGCTTCCCGCATCATCGCTCCTCCTCCTCCTCCTGCCAGCCTGAGAGAGCGCATTTGGACTATAAGACGTACCCTTGTTTTCCTTGTTTGGGGGGAAAAAAGTGTGTCTTATTGTCCGAAAAATATGGGATAGATAGAATCGGTGCTGAAAAAGACTTGAAGAGTCCCAATGTGGTGAAAGCTCAGGCTATGTGCCTATCGTGCTTTCCTAGTAAGTTGGTCATAAGTCTTCTGTACATTTATTTTATCTCATTTTTAGAAGTGGAGGCTCCTTTAAATAAACTTTAACTAAGTTGAACATAATTATCTGTAGGCCCCGAAGATTTACAGACTGTTATAGCTTTATGCTTGGCACACTCATATGTCATGCCATTCTGAAAAGAAATATCAATATATATTAGGTGATAAATCTTCATAAAACACATAAGCTTATATAATTTAATTATTAATAAATCAAATTTTAATTAATATGGTTTTGCCTAGGCAATATAGGTATTCCAGGAGGACTAGCTTGGGTACTCCTGCATTAAACAATCCCACTGATAATCTTAATGAAATACAATAGGTGCAGTAATTAGCATGCACATAATGTGAGATGCAGTCAACACACAAATGAGATTGGGAAAGATACTTAGATTAATGGGGGAGTAAAATATGTAAAAACTGTGAAAGAGGGGGCTGTAATTTACACATACACAGGAGACTGGTAAACACTTTACAGTTTTCATCATATTACTATAAAGCTGTTGGGAACAAGAATATTTGTACATTATGTGTGAAATGAGATTTAATGTCAAAATGTATACAAATCTGGACGCTGCCTAATTTGCTGTACGATGGACCCTAAGATTAGTGCTGGTGACTTTCAGAGATAGAACAGAAGATCGAGAGCACAGCTTTGATGGCTTGTGCAAAGATCTTTAATGTATTTACAGGACTTTCAAAATGTGCATAGCTTCAATTATTTTTTACTTTCATAGCTCCTAACATTCCACAATGCAGTACAATGATTATTTATGTACAAACAGGTTACAGACGTGTCGGTATGTTCAAACAGGTTGAATCCACTGGGGGTTTTCCAGAGCACAACTGCAGAATAAAATCCACATGGAAAAATCTGCACCCATTAAATTTTAAAACATATACAGGGTGTGCGGCCAGCTCACCTGAATGTGCCAGCGATCTCTGTATCTCTGTGCAGGTACCTCATTCCAAGAAACACATTGTATGCCACAGAACAAAATTCCTATTACGAGATAACAGGGAATGGAGACTCCATAAACTCTTTAATTTCTTCCAAAATGTTTAAAATCCTCGAAACCTAGTGATGCAAAAAAAAACATACTGTAGCTGGTTTACGCATTTCGAGCACTGTTATGTGCTTACGCAGAACAATGCAGTATAGTATCTAGTGCAAGTAACATACAAATAAGCTCACCTGTAGGACACAGAAATGCACGGGTAGTTGACATCAGATACGCTAAGCCGGAAACGCTGAATGGGAAACAGATATGACAAATGAGACATGTGCGATCAAAGAATTGGCCTTCAGGGCATCTCCTGTGCAGTGATTAATTTAAAAGTATATCATGTGCAATAAACTGCTGAGGTAGATACCGCAGGAGATTCCGGCATCTACTATAGGCTATAAACAAAGAGTAACTTTTTTATATGCAAAACAACTAATTCAGTAATGGAACATGGTCTCTCCTCTAAAGTTTAGTCCTTTTGGAAATGTATTTAGTGTTGGACTAGGTCTACATAGCGAAGACTTTCTGCCGGAAATCCAAAAGTCGACCACGGCTTTTGTGCAAATCGCGGTCCTGCCGTGGTCCAGCAATGTCAAAATGCTGTCGGATTTTGAACTGTATTTTGACATTTGCTGTGTAGACCTAGCCTTCTAATCCAATGCACTTCTTTATCATGAAGCATGTGTCCCAAATCACCACCTCTTACAGGTCTCATAATCCTATCAGTGCCTATCACTCTTAGAGTGTCAGTGTTTGGCCTCAATGCACTTGATTCTACTAGACATATCAGAGACATCTTGTAGATGTTAAATTATTCTAATTTTGAGTTTGTGTGTTGTGCAACCAATGTCGGACAAATTGCCGTACATGTGATCATATACATGACATGATGTGAGTTGCAATTATTATGGCAATTGACATTCAATTGTTGGCTGGAGTCTGAATTGAAAAAGTTTTGCATGGAAGCACATACCTGCATGTCCTACATGGGTGCATACCTGCATGTGACCTACATCTATAGAAACTTTTTTGACAGAGCCAAGATCTGGTAGTAATTTTTGATTGAAAAAAACTTGGCGATATCATATTCCCCATTGTTTTTTATTTTCTAGAAACTAACCTACAGCTGTTAGAACAGAATTTAAAATCTCATCTTCATGTAAGATTGGGAGATTTCTAGAAATAAAAAAAATCTCTAACTGCATTAAACTGGTGGTGATTGTGGAGTTGTGCAGATTTGGGCTGTTGAAGAGTAGATTTGTCTACTAATAATGAATCCTTTGTATTAGTGGCAACAATGTTTTTAGCTCTACACAATGCCCAAGTAGGGGAAGCTCTTGATTTTAGATGTTGTTAAATCTTTTCCTATTCTTTCTTAAATTGACATTGTGTGCTACAATTCAGTTTTGCCCATATAAGTTCCCCTGCAGGAATAGATCTGTATGTACATTTGAAATGAAAGCTATGAAAATGCAAAATAGTGATAACTGATGTAGGTTTGTGGAAGGTGCTAGATACAATTTCCTAATCACCTATTCCTAGGAGAGTGAGGTCCAAGAAAGTAATGGATGAACTGTCATAAGAAAAAAATGAAATGCAAATTGAGAGGATTGTTATTCAAATAATCAATAAATGGTTGTATAGCAGACACATCATCCCTTCAAATGAGAATAAAATCATCAATGTATCTGCCATACCACTCAATGCATTTAGAAAAGGGGTTCTCAGATGAATACAGATACATACAGTTGTGCTCAAAAGTTTACATACCCCAGCAGAATTTTTGCTTTCTTGGCCATTTTTCAGAGAATATGAATAACACAAAACTTTTTTTTCCACTCATGGTCAGTGGTTGGGTGAAGCCATTTATTGTCAAACTACTGTGTTTTCTCTTTTTAAATCATAATGACATCCAAAAACATCCAAATGTCCCTGATCAAAAGTTACATACCCCAGTTCTTAATACCATGTATTGCCCCCTCTAACATCGATAACAGCTTAAAGTCTTTTGTGGTAGTTGTGGATAAGGCTCTTTATTTTCTCAGATGGTGAAGCTGCCCATTCTTCTTGGCAAAAAGCCTCCAGTTCCTGTAAATTCCTGAGCTGTCTTGCATGAACTGCGTGCTTGAGATCTGTCCCAGAGTGACTGAATGATAATGAGGTCAGAAGACTGAGATGGCCACTCCGGAACCTTCACTTTGTTCTGCTGTAGCCAATGACAGGTCAACTTGGCCTTGTGTTTTAAATTGTTGTCATGTTGGAACGTCCAAGTACGTCCCATGCGCAGCTTCCCGGCTGATGAGTGCAAATTTGCCTCCAGTATTTGCTGATAACGTGCTGCATTCATCTTTCCTTCAACTTTGACCAAGTTTCTTGTGCCGTTGTAGCTCACAAATCCCCAAAACATCAGCAATCCACCTCCGCGTTTTACAGTAGGAATGGTGTTTCTTTCATCATAGGCCTTGTTGACACCTCTCCAAATGTAACGTTTATGGTTGTGGTCAAAAAGTTTGATTTGGGTCTCATCACTCCAAATGACCTTGTTCCAGAAGTTTTGAGGCTTGTCTCTGTGCTGTTTGGTGTATTGTAGGCGAGATACTTTGTGGTATTTGTGCATTAATGGCTTTCTTCTGGCGACTCGACCATGCAGACCATTTTTCATCAAGTGCCTATTTATTGTGCATCTTGAAACAGCCACACCACTAGTTTTCAGAGAGTCCTGTATTTCAGCTGATGTTATGTGTGGGTTTTTCTTTGCATCCCGAAACATTTTCCTGGTAGATGTGGCCGAAATTTTTGCTGGTCTACCTGACCGTGGTTGTTTTTACAGAGCCCCTGATTTTCCATTTGTTAATCACGGTTTAAATACTGCTGACTGACATGATCAATTCCTTGAATATCTTTTTGTATCCCTTTCCTGTTTTATACAGTTCAACTACCTTTTCCTGTAGATCCATTGACAATTGGAAATTAAATGGAAAACCACTGGGTAAAAGTGACATGGAGAAGGACTTGGGAATCCTGGTGGACAGTAAACTTAACTGCAGCAGCCAGTGTCAGGCGGCAAAAAGGATCATGGGATGTATTAAAAGGGGCATAGATGCACATGATGAGAACATTATTCTCCCATTATACAAGTCACTGGTTAGACCACACATGGAATATTGTGTACAGTTTTGGGCACAGGAAAGACATTGTAGAGCTTGAACAGGCACAAAGGCGGGCAACAAAAATAATAAAAAGCCTGGGTGGACTGCAATACCCAGAAATATTAGTAAGGTTAGGGTTATTTAGTTTAGAGAAAAGACGGCTTCGGGGGACATAATAAATATGTTTAAATATATTAAGGGCCAATATAGAGATCTTGCTAAAGATTTATTTATACCCAGGACTGTATCAAGAACAAGGGGCATCCTCTACATCTTGAGGAAAGAAAGTTTCTACATAAAAAAAGGGATTCTTTACTATTAGAGCAGTGAGACTGTGGAACTCTCTGCCAGAGGAAATTGTCATAGCGAATTCAATAACAGATTTCAAAAAGGGTTTGGATGCATTTCTGGACGTGATAATATAACAAATTATAGTAACTAGGATTCTGGAGAGGGGTTGTTGATCCAGGGATTTATTCTGATTGCCAGATTGGAGTCAAGAAGGAATTTTTTCCCTAACATGAGGATAATTGGCTTCTACCTCATGGGGGTTTTTGCCTTCCTCTGGATCAACACTTTAGCAACACTTTAGCAAAATGGGCTGAATTGGATGGACGTATGTCTTTTTTCGGCCTGACAAACTATGTAACTATGTTATTCTTTTGCTTTCCCCGTGACTCACAATCCAGAAACGTCAGTGGCTGGATTAAGGATAAAAGAGTCTGTCTGGATCCCAGAAACTCACTCAGCTTTTATGCACACACACTGATTACAAGCAAACAGGTCGCAGGTGAGGATTTTACCTTTAGTAGGCACAGAAGTGTGCACTTCTGTCAACTTCTGTGCATGTTATCAGGCCAAAATCACCAGGGTATGTAGACTTTTTATCAGGGTCATTTGGATGTCTTTGGTTGTCATTATGATTTAAAAAGAGAAAACATAGTAGTTTGACAATAAAGGCCTTCACTCAACCACTAACCATGAGTGCAAAAAAAGCTTTTGTGCTATCATTCATATTCTCTGAAAAAAGGCCAAGAAAGCAAAAATTCTGCCGGGATATGTAAACTTTTGAACACAACTGTATGTTCCCACCACAACATGACATAAGGTTGGCAAATGAGGGGGAGTACTTTGCCCCCTCGACACACCTTTTTAATTGAAGGTAAATGGATGTGTCAGATCTGAAAAAATTATGGGTCATGAGAAATTTGATTACATTCAATATGTATTCACTTAAATCCTGAGAGTAGTTACTAAATTCTTCAAGATAGAGTTCAAGGGTCAAAAGTGCTACATGATATGGAATACTTGTAAAGAGTGACTCTACGTCACAACTAAGCCAACGTGAACCATCACGTTCATTGAATTTTACTCTGTGGGTTCACAGCATGTACTACAGCACAATCCAAACCAATGCATACTGTATTTAAAATGAGGCTCTCAATTAAAATTCTTTAATCCTAAAACACACCAAAGGTACCCTCCACATGTACAGATTTGTAGGATACAGAGGTAAGTGGGACTCTTATCTAACTTGTATGGGGTTGTACTAACCAGAAGGACCAGACATTTTGGATTTTAACAACAAAAATCTCCTGTTCCTGTGGGAGATAAACCAGTGGCAGAAGTATTTGCCTTTTTGGCTTGTTCTCTTTTTCCCATTGAAAAGGTTTGAGAGGAATAGGTGAGCGTTAACATGACCACACAGCTTCAATAACTTTTGCCTCAACTATTATTTGGCCAACAACTAATCCCTCATCCTACAATTCAGATGAGTGTGCAAGTGCTCCAGCTAATGGCATTTTTGTATCTCACAAATGTATGATTTCCGCAAGAAAATATCTAGTAGGTCCCACTTACCTCAAGGCTCGATCTCTTATTTCCTTCAATAACTTTTGGCTCAACTATTATTTGGCCAACAACTAATCTTCCCATTCTACAATTCAGATGAGTGTGCAAGTGCTCTGGCTAATGGCAGTTTTCTCTCACAAATTTATGGTTTTCACAAGAAAATTTCTGGTAGGTCCCACTTACCTCAAGGTTTGATCTCTTATTTCTGTCACAGCGGTGCTTACAGAAACTCTCACAGAAATGGCCGGAGAGAGACTTGCATGCCTGACCAACTTTCTATTCACTGCTCTCTATTCACAGTAAGAACAAGGACTTGGGTAATGTGGCAACTTTTTTTGAGTAAGTCCCAGACATTTCTGGCCTGTCCTGTGCATGAAAGAGCAATTTAAATGGAGAAAGAGGCATTTTTCTCTAATATTATATATTACAATTTTTTTTTACATTTTCCTTCAACTCTTGATATAAAGCATAGTGACAATTAAAGTACTAGAATAAATATAATATTTGAATTTGATAAACATATAATAAATAAAAGCAGATAATTCCATAGTATATTACATTTTGCATGGCATTTTATTTCGTACATGATTTTCCAAATCGAAAAAAGGAACGCCATATGAAAATGAGATACAAGTGTTATTAGGTCATGTGCTGTGATTATTATCTATATTGTTAACATAATGTCATAAAATGTGCATAACATTATAATAAAATTTACTAGACCCTCTGAGAAAACACTGCACGTGTATTTATTAGCATCTCTGGTTATTTAATGTCATCCTTCATATAAACTCTCTCTAATATATGCATTGTAGCTGGGCCCCTTGAGTGCTACCTTTTATTAGAACACACTGGCATAAAATTTTGTTAACAGATTGTATCCGGCAAGGTATCTGTTTGCATTTCCTGAATGCTGTCACCTAGCTATTGTGACAGAAAGTAATGGAATTTCCAATGTTCTGCTCTTTGACTCCCGTGGTTTCTGAGCACCTGTGCCCTAGGGCAAGGATACAACCAACCTGCAGATTGGGCAGAGTGCCATTTTAACAGATTGTATATACTAGCCTAACTGTGCTGGCTCTTACAGCAGTTTTTATACTGAGCACAAATAACAAAAAACACTGGCAAAGAGTATATGTTATTGGTATAAAACAGCAAGTGATGGACATGCTGCTTTATGTATATGATTCCTAGTTAAATAGGATAAACCTGTATTCATCAGACTCATTTCAATTGAAAAACTTCTACGTTAAAGGGCATAAACATGTGCTTGTTACTGATCTTCATTTTTCAGTAATATATATCCCTGAAATGGAGACCACTATTTATTGATTTGAACAGCTAATAGGTTTGCCTGAAAGTCTAATGACTGAACAGTCAAAGCTTATTTACGAACATCACTCAAAGATCTAAACCAGCCACTACCATCAGCGGCTTGGTCCAATATTCTACAGAAGGAACTGAGGAAAATAAATCAACTGTTTAGTGGTTATCTGACAGTGCACATATAAATATTATCTGCCTGTTATCAGTCCACACAAAAGCATACAATGGTTTATAAATTGCAAATAGGAAAATATGTCCTAACCATAGAAGCCACACGGCGATCTTAACGAGGCACTGCTTCAGGTCAAATACAGTACTAGCACTACAATGAAATAATTACTTTACAGCTCCTATAGAAAATGCACTCTACCCTATTGTTTTGAACTACTCTGCATGTAAAGTAATGGGAGAAGACTGATGCCTGGCACCATCAAGGTACTCTGGAACATTTCATGTAAAACTAATACACAGTGAACTGCCTAGTGTAAGACCTGAGGAAACAGTGAATGAATTTTGTCTTTTTCTTGGTGTTCTCTCAATCCCTGAGTCATGTATAACCTTCACTGGCCATTCCTTTGGTTTAACAAAGTGTATCAGTGTCAAAGGGGTTTCCTGTGATTTTCAGAAATCTTTGTACTGGTCAGAGGTGCAGGAAAATAATAATAATAATAATAATAATAATAATAATAATAAAAATAAAAATAATAACTTGTAATTACCTATGCTAACTCAACTGAACTTTGGTGTTCCCTACTGGACCACCATCAGTGATGTTGCATTGGGATACTGACAGGATACATCAGCGCTCTAGTAGTGCTGGAACGACAGCAGTGGGACAAGTGAGTTCCAGTTAGCTCCCCCCACGCACACACTCTACAAGCCAGAATAGGCATTGAAGGGGTTGTCTTGTTCCAGTATTTGGCAGCCTTTTGTGCTGGTTGGCAAGCAGAGCTTGTGAAATGGAGGCCCCACACTGTGCATGTGATGATTCATTCTGTGAGTTGGGGGAAGGAAGAGGTTCTCCGCTGTCCGAGACTTTCTCTCTCTTGCTTTAAAGAGTGAAAGGCTTTGGGATTGTGCCTTGATGGTGCTGAAAATGACCTTCTTGCTACAACTTGGAGTGCTGTAGGTAGAAAGAAACAGAGGGCTATGGTAGATCTTGCAGGAGCTTTGAAGTCATTCCTGGTGCAATGACTTTAGATTGCGTAAATCTTATGTGTCACTGATGTAGCTAATGGTTTCATACAGTATAATATAAGATGTTTTAATGATGTTACTGATACCTTTTACATTATACTCCCAGAAAACCTTGGGTACATATTAAGAAAACAAATCATTTTTCTACCCAATTGAAAAGGGTCAGTTTAGGTGTGTTGGAGGAGTTGCTGTCCCTTCTTTTGGATACATTGCTGTTTGCGTTGGTGCCTCTTGAGCACAACATACAAAGATAAACAGATTACTGCACTTGGAATTAATCACTGAATATCTAATTGATCTTCACAAGGGAGCACCTTCTGTATGCGTTTTATTTTTGTAAATCTTATGTTGTTAGTAGAGATGGGCGAATTGATTCTAACGAAGTGGAATTTGTTTAGAATTTCAGGAAAACTTCGGTTCGGAACGAAGTCGAACTTTGGGGTACTTCGGGTGAACGAAGTGTGCTTTTGATTGATAAAATGGCTGCGAGCACATGGTGCTACATGGGGAAAAGCACTCTGGGAGGAAGAAGGGCATAGCCTGCATGACATGTGCAGAGGTGAAGCCAATCAGAGACCGGCGGGATTCTGTGACGTCACCGCACTATATAAGTCCGGGCGCGACACTGGGAGCTAATACCGCTCTCACTGTACTGATCAGGGAAGGTGCTGCCGCGGCTGATAGCTTTTACTGAAGAATTGCTTTTTATATAGCGATGTCTGTGGGGTGTCTCAGCTTGTCTCAGAGACTGTTCTCTTAATGTTCTATTTCTAATTTTTTGGGGTATTGGATCTGAAATCCAGTGTGTGTCCACTGCAGCTGCATATACATTCAATATTCCAAGTGGGATCTAAGCCAGTTCCTGTTGTATTCATTTAAAGAAACAGCGTTTTTTACAATACAAAAAACCACTTCATTTTTGGCTGCTCAATTCTATTGCGCAATTTACATCCAGGGGTTAATTAAGCGTTGTTTTCTTTGCTGCCCCCAAAGAAACGTTTTTTTCAACCCCAAAAAAATAAATTTTCCTGTACCCCCTAATTCAAAAGCAAAGGGTTAATTACAACTGATCTCTTTTTGTTGCGTAGAAAACGAAAAATTGTAACACGCTACAAAGCAACTGTTTGTGGGGCTCAATTTTTGGCGAAATTTTTAATCCGGGGGTTTAAATTAAGCGTTGTTTTGCGGGTGTGCTGCCCCCAAAAACCGTCTTTTTCAAGCCAAAATATATACATTTTCCCTGTAGCTTAATTCACAAGAAAAGGGGTTTAATTACAACGTATCTCTTGTTGTGTGGCGTAGAAAACACGCAATTTTAAAACGCAAAAAGCTACTAGTTTGGCGGCCAATTCTTTGGGAAATTTTACACCGGGTTTTAATTTAAACGTTTTTTTTGCTGGTGCTGCCCCAAGAAACTTTCTTTTTCAACGCAAAATATATACTTTTTTTCCTTAGCCTAATTCACAAGAAAAGGTTTTAATTACAATTTTATCTCTTTTTTGGTGGCGTAGAAAACACCAATTGTAACACGCTACAAAGCTACTATTTTGTGGGGGCTCAATTCTTTGGGGCAATTTTACACCCGGGGGTTAATTAAGCGTTTTTTTTTGCGGGTGGCGACCCCAAAAAACCCTCTTTTAAACCCAAAAATTATAAAATTTTCCCTGTACCCAAATTTCACAAGAAAAGGGTTAATTACAACTGAACCTTTTGGGGGGCGAGAAAACACGCAATTGTAACACGCACAAAGCTACAAGTTTGTGGGCCAATTCTTGGCGAAATTTTACATCCGGGGGTTAATTAACTTTTTGCGGGTGTGCGACCCCAAGAAACCGTCTTTTTCAACGCCAAAATATAACATTTTTCCTGTACCTAATTACAAGCAAAGGTTAATTACAACGTATCCTTGTTGTGTGGCAAAAAAAACAAAATTGTAACCCTACAAAGCACATTTGTGCGGTCAAATCTTTGGGAATTTACATCCGGGGGTTTAAATTTAAAGCGTTTTTTTTGCTGGTTGGGCTGACAAAAAAAAACCGCCCTTTTTTCAACGCCAAAATAACTTTTTTTCCTGTACCAAAATTCACAAGAAAAAGGTTAATTAAACTGAAAACCTTGTTGTGTGGGTAGAAAACAGGAAATTTAACACCTAAAAAAGAAAATAGTTGTGCGGCTAAAATTTTTTGGCGAAATTTAATCCAGGGGTTAATTGAGCTTTGTTTTGCGGTGGCTGACCCCAAAAAACCGTTTTTTTTCAACCCCAAAAAAAATATATAATTTTTTCCGAGCCAATTCACAAGCAAATTTAAATTAAACTGTATCTCTTTTTGTTGGCAGAAACACCCAATTGTAACCCCAACAAAGCTACTATTTGTGCGGCCAATTCTTTGGCCAATTTACATCCAGGGTTAATTAAGCTTTTTTGCGGTGTGCTGACAAAAAAAACCGTCTTTTTCAACCCCAAAATATATCATTTTTCCTTAGCCTAATTCATGTCCAAGGAAATTTAAAGCCTTTTTTGTTTTTTTTTACTTTTTAGAAAAACACACGTTTTTTTAAACGACACATACAATAAATTTTTCCTGGCCATTTGTGGAGCGCAATTTATTCCAAAGGGGTTACCAAAGCTTGTTACGGGGTTTTCATTTGGGAGTAAAACCAGGGTATATTTACAATACAATATCGCATCAAACATGTCTGTATTTTTTAGAACAAACAGTATTTCAGACAGAGAGGGGCAGGCTTGCACCGCGAGGGCGGGGCACAAAATTCCTGGAACGGCCCAGGTCCAGCACAGAAAGGGGGACTCGCGCAGGGGTCACTTGGTGAGGCCACAACTGCCCGCGCATCAGCGGCCGTGTGTTGTTCAGCAACCCAAGGTTTCTTGATTGGTTGACTAGGTCATCCTCTTCCCCCAATACATCTGACAACCCCAGCCAAGAGTCGGTGGGAACCTAGACACCCCCCTTAGTTGGCGGGCCCGGGAGGGGGCAGGGCCCTCCCCTTTTCCTCACCCCGCCCGTCCCATCCGGTTCCCTCAGCCAAGATCACTATGGGGTCGGGCCAGCGCCACTAATAGCGAGATGAAAAATTTTTGAGGAGGGCATCAGAGCATTTGGGCACGAAGAAATGGGGCCAATATCCCCTGCTTCTTGCAGTAGCGGCAAAGTATGATGGGGGAGAGGGGGCAGGGGGTCATGTTTGAGAGCACCCTCGCATACCAAGACCGGTGAGAGGACGCGTGAGATAAAACACAAAAAAAGATGATTAGCCGACCGCATTTGGGGACCCCGGGTGGGGGAAAAGGGCTTCATCATTGCGGGAGAAGGGGGCTCAGCTTGGCTCAGCAGCAGCGCAGCCCAAGGGGTCGGGGGGGCCGGACCCAAGGAATAGCACAGTGGGGGGTCGGAGCCAAGCGGCCAGGGGGAAAAAAACCCCCTTCGCGGCCAAAAAGTAGGGGCACGGGGGCTCACGAGGCGCGGCGGCAGTATCATTTTTTTGGCGGAGCGTTGGCGGTAAAATCCTACTCGGGGTGTGGGAGTTTTTCTAAAACACCGGAGGAGCCGAATAGGGATATGTAAATCGGGAGAAAGTGAAGCGTGGCCCCGGGGGCTAACGTTTGGGCCCCCCGCCTGCGTCAACCATCAGCTCACCATCCGGGGCCTGGGAAAACGGCTCAATGTGGTGGCCATTCTGCCCCGGCAACGCAGGGGACACGCCCATGGCACCATGCCATTGCAGCATCAAGGGTCCACCACCCTGCAGAAGGGGGCTGTTTTCTCTTTGACATCATCTCCCGTCCAGAGCCCGCTCCTCGCTACTCATGGCGCCACAGCGTTTAAGGGGTTTCAAAAGAAAAACAGTATGCGTCCAACCATCCTAAAAGGGGCAGCAGCTGACCGTGCTCCTGTCCAAGTTGTTGTTTTTGCAGTCCCCCCCTTTCCAAATGGTGGGGCTCCACCATTCAGAAACTAATGGCTTTCCGAGCCGAGATGGATTTTTCCCAAACCGTAATTTCTTTTCCCAAAAAAAGGGATACCACACTTATAAATATGTAAACAGAAGGGGGCCCGTCCCTTTAGCTTATCGGTTTGTTCCAAGGTGCACGGCAGCGCGGGCTTTCCTTTTGGGCCCTGGGTGAATTGCTTCCTGCCCAGGCACACCAACAACTTGGACAGGAGACGCCGCTTTCCCTCCCACGTTTTTCAAACTGTGCACCGCCCAAGTCCCCCCTCCTCCTCCTCCCCCATCACCACCATCCAGCCCCCACAAGTACTGCTCCATCTACCCCATGTGTAGGGGACAGGGTGTCCCCGCAGTTCTACACCTGGGTTCCTCGGGGAACGAAGTCCACGGGGAGAACTGCTCCGCGTCATGACAAAAAAAAAACGATGTGGGCTTTCTCCGCGCCAAATCAAATCGGAACCCTGGGGAGGACAATAAAAAATGGGTCCGGCCGCACGAAGGGATGGTCCATCGCCCTGCATGGCGCACGTGTTTTAATCTGGTTTGGGAAAAATTCCCAAGTCTTCCACCGATCTTCGCGATTCTGAAAAAGGGCCGGAAACTGTCTGCACTTTATCCATTCTACAAAGCCAGGAACACCCTCCTCGATTTTCAGGGCAGAACGGCCTCCCCCAACACACTCTGATTGCGATGTTTCCACCCGTGAATTCCGCCCGCAAATATGGGGCCCACTGTATGAACAGAGAAAGGCCCTTAAGATTTTTTGATGATCCAGGCAAAAAAATACTCCCCTGTGTAAATTTGATGTCATCCATGGGAGCCAACGTGACACCTGCCGTTTGTTGAGGGCCCTTTAGGGGGCGACTTATTTGTCAGTCGCCAGGACTGGATGAATAACGTCATTCCACTGCTTCATTCCGGAACAGATTGAAAAAAACTGTCTGGGGGGGGACTGGAGACGTGGCGACTACATTCGTGGGCCCCATGAGTCCGGGGGGGACTGAAAATGGAGGAGGGGGGACATTGGGCAGAACATTGTCTGGGGAAATGAGTGGATTTTTTTACCCAGTGACAAGAGAGGGAGTGGAGAGCCTGGAGGAGGTGGTGGGGTAGGGAAAAGAGGCAATGACCCCCCCAACACCGGGCAGATACAGTGGAAATGGGGGCAGGAGCCCCCGGGGTACTTGTGCAATTTTGGGCCCGCGCATCTTTTTTGCCTGGGTAGTGACACGAAAGCAGCACCGGGAGAGGGATGACTCTGGCTCTCCACCCATTGGACCCTCGCTACCGGGGGCCCAAAAAGGGAGCCTTTTTCCCAGCTATTGAAGGAGGACAAACCAAAACTATAGGGAAATCCTCCGTAAACATTTGTCCGCTGCTATTGCGGCATCTCCCTCCTCTGAAGGTCTGACCGGGGTTCCCTCAGGCTCACGACTACCCGCGGGGCGGGGAAGGGGGGGGAGGAGCAGTACCAGCTCCATCAGTATAAACCCAAGTCTGGGGTCACTGATGACACTTCCTTCACCCGCCTATAGGGGGGCAGGGCCCGCCACAGCAGCAGGACCTTGAGCGTCCCTGAACCAACGGGTTGGGGGCCCACTTTGGGCAGCACTCTGCCACCCAGTTTGAGATCCGTGGACTACTGGGCAGCCAACTGGGTGTTTTTGGGCCGCAACTTTCCCATTTGCAGTGAGAAGCTGTCCCCCCCAGAGTGTGGGATCAAGGCGGGTTTCAGTGCGGCGGGGGGCCTCGTTACCCCAAGGGGAAAACCCGCTTTTCCACGGGGAATGGGGAACACTGACCTTTGTCAAGATGAATCAGGGGTGGATCGGCCAGGGTTTCCCACACCAATGACTTAGGCGTCAGTCTGGGGTTTAAACTACCTCCTCACCACTATTTGATGCCGCCCCCGCCTGATGCCAACATCGCTGCCAGTTTTCTCCATTCTTTCCCACCACCATCTTTACAGGGCTGGTATTGCCACCCCACCTCAACACTCCCGTCTTGTGCCACTCATGACCCCAAATGCCCGCTGCTGTGGCTGCTGCCATGTCCCTCCACACGTGTCAATTTTCCACTGCCTGACCTCATGCTGTGCCGGCCGGGGACCTCGCTCTCAGTTCATTGTGCCACTCGTGCTTCCTCCTGTTTTGCCACCTCCAGAAATTTTTATTGTTTTCCACTTCTGACCCCATGCGCTGCCTGTTACCTCCTGCCGTGCCCCTCCAACTTGTCATTGTGCCAATGGGCTTTCCCTCCTGTTTTGCCACCTCCAGAATGTCATTGTGCCACTGCCTACCTCATACGCTGCTGTTTTTACCCTACACTGTGTATTTGCCACTCTGTGGCCTAATACTGTTTTTTGCCCACCTCCAGAATGTCCTTGTGCCACTTCTGACCTCATGCTGCTGCTGTGGGTGCTGCCGGGGGTCCTCCACACTGGTTTTATTGTCCACTTTCTGACCTCATGCTGCGCTGGGCTGCTGCCTGTCCTCCACACTGTGTCATTGTGCCCCACTTTCGGACCTCATGCTGCGCTGTGGGTGCTGCGTGTCCTCCCCACTTGTCATTGGGCCACTTTCTGACCTCATGCTGCGCTGTGGCTGCTGCCCGTGTCCTCCACACTGTGTCATTGTGCCCCCTATCTCATGCTTCTGGCCGGCCGGGGGACCCCCCCGGCTCTCATCATTTTGCCCTTCTGTGGCTTCCCCCCCTTTTGCCCCCTCCAATGTCTTGTGCCCTGCCTGGGCCTCAGCGCTGCCGGGGCCCTGACCTCCGCCCAGTCATTTGCCATCTTGCCCTTTCCTGTTTTGCCACCTTTTCCCAAATTCCCGTGCCACTGTCGACCCAGTCGGGGGCTGCCGCCTCACCCCCCCACACTTGTCACTAAATTTTCCACCTAGCCTCAGCTTGTTTTTTTCCAGCTTTTGCTCGCATGACTTTACAGGCTACATTCCCCCTTGAGTTTTTTTTTTCATTTTTGCCCTCTTATGGCCCAAGGAATTTTTTAAAAATGAAGCGATTCAAGAGCGGGGCAGCATCTGCGTGTCAACTAAAACACAACATTGTATGAAGCCAAACCCAAACTCCCTCTGCATATTTAAGCATGGGACAATTTTCTACAGCAGCCTCTTCAGCCCGGGAAAAAAACTGCTTTTTAATGATTCGCCCAAGTAAATTTGGACCGAATTTATTTTGTCGAAAATTCGGCGAAGTGACCGAAACAAATTTTTTTTGAAATTCCCCATCTCTAGTTTTAGACTGTTTTCACATTTCTTTATAAAAAAGCCTACCTAAAGGAATTTAAAAAATATGGGTTATATTATTGGAAAAACCCATATTGGATAAAAAATCACTAGTACATTTTATACCCAGTGAGGTTTTGTCCTGGAGTACAGTGTATCATTGAGTGACTCATTTTATGTTGTTTCTATAGGTTATCAATAACGTGTTTTTAGTCTTATATTTTTTGTATGTTTCTTGTGGATATTCTGAGTCTTCCATGTATATGGTACTATAGATGCAAATTGATACTGTGGTTACTTTTCATATTGGGTCATTTGCATTCTCTGTTCCTTATTGGTTAATGGAGACATGCTACATATAATTCTTACACTTTATAAATTATATTTGTTATTTATCAAGTCATGGGTCTATTATTGAGCATTAAGATGCCACTCAACAATTCTACCCACTTTTAATAATACCGATTTTTTTTTTAAGCTGCCATTTAGACTGTGTGCCCCTGAAGTGTTGGTGCCCATCTGTAATTGCTGTTTCTGCTACCCCAATAGCTTCTCCATTGATTCTAGCGGCGTTGTTTGACAAATAATCACATTTTTGTGTATGTATTATTGATATGCTAAGCACCAAAGTCAGTGCTGGTAAGGAATACACAAGCAGCTGGACGTAGCGAGTTATTTATTAAGTTACAGTTTCTGACTATTAAATAATCCATTAAAATGCATTGTTTAGCGTGCATTGCTTTAAAGACGCTGACATTTTTCGTAAGTGATTACAGGAAACATTTACTGCTTGAATCAGCACACAAGCAATCAAATGGGAAGGCACAATTTTACATCTCAAAAAAAGTAGTAAAGTAAAAGTCTTATGCATTCTCTAGTACATCAAGTAAGGGAAGTGCAGTCACATGGCCTGATACATTCATTCTAGCAATAGTAATTGGATATTCTAAAATATTTTCCTATGTAAACTGATAATCATTGCAGCTAGTAGGCCAGAGGGTCTAAGTGTTCTCAATCACTCAGTTCTCTGCAAATATTACAAATTAGATTTTTAATGTTTAAACAGGATATCAGTCATTCTTACTTTCCATAAAACATGTAGTACTGGTAGTTTCCTGCTTACAGGAAATGGGGGATCATGTGACTCTAGGTAATATTCAGACCATATGCATAGTACACTTGGGGACATTTAGAAAAATCACTGCTGGGAAAATCTAGGCAACTGAAATTGATTATATGAACATGGTACTGACAGCTTGTGTTGTTTGACTAGAACATGAGTGCCCATATTTAATCAGGCTCTGTCTCATTGCAGCAAGGGCGTACCTGCCCTGTTACTGCATATAAAGCAAATTAGCACATTTTGTTATTATATCATTTTTAGGTCCACAATCCTGTGCTAATTAATTTCTTATATATGCAAAACAGAGCACCAGCTTCTATAAATGAAAAAATAAGGCCTCTGCATGCACACAGATTTACATGGCACCATGTTGGCTATCTTCACTAAATGAAACTTTAGGAGCTTACTGATTACTTATTGCCTTCAATGCACAAACTGTATGCACTGAGCTCCCATACTCCCCTTTCTGGAGGCTGCAAGCAGCCAGTATGTTAGATTTTAAATCTATGACTATACAGAAGATTTTAAGATTTGTGTCACAAAAATATCCTTCTTGCCTCTATAAAAAACAGGTTCTTCAATAAATAAGCATAGAATTATGTAAATATAAGCCTATTTCCAACAAAACCTAAAGGATGACATACGTTTTTCTGTCAAAACTATTACTTAAAATATCTATTTTAGACAATGCAGAGTTATAGAAAAATACTAAGTGAGATATTTGGCCATATAGTCAGTCTATGATGCTACAGGTGGCCTGGCAAAGAAGACCACCTGACGCATTGATTTCTGATTATCTAAATCAGTGGCATGGCTGGGAGGGGTGCCCAGGGTATGTTCAGCAGAGCTAGGTTGGATGGAGAGGGGTCAACAACAGACCACTTTGCCTCCTTTGCTAGAATACAAGGATATGATTTCAACCCCTGCCATGTGAGAAGCAAGACAAACTACAGCTCTGATCTAGTTGGCACATAATGGAGATAATGCTGTCACTGTCTGACCATCCCGCTTTTGATAATTTTTTTAAGTCATCTCTATTAGGACACATACTGCAGGGATAATCAATCACTTAATGTAAGTGCTTACATGTTTTGTAACCAACTAGAAACCATGTAAGCTGGTAGGGTTTTATAGGACCTTCCATCTTCAATTAACCTCAATGAGGACAGCAAATTAAGATGTATGATGCACTTTATGGCACTAATTAATTATATGTCTTAATAAGGTCAGAAGTTCTAGATTTCTCGTGGCCATAGAATTATCTTATTTCCTGTCTTATGTTTTTCTTTCACATCAGCACTGGTTCACTCTTGAGATATTAAAGTACATAGAATACACTGATCAGCCATAGCAGTAAAACCACTGACCGGTGAAGTGAAAAGCATTGAATGGCTTGTGATAATGGCACCTGTGAAGAGCTGATATATATTAGGCAGCACGTGATCAGTCAGTTCTTGAAGTTGATGTTTTGGATAAATGGAAAAATGGGTAATTGTAGGTATCTGAGTGATTTTAACAATGTCCAAATTGTGGTCTCTGGATAAGTGCATCAACGCATTTCCAAAGCAGCAGATCATAAGGGGTGTTTGTAGTATGCAGTCGTCAGTCCTTACCAAAAGTGATCAATAGAATGACAACATCCGGCAACAAGGTCATGGATGTTCAAAGCTCATTGCTACAGTGAGAAACTAAAGGTAACCCATCTGTTCCCATCATCCAGAAGATCTACTGTAGTACAAACTGCTGGAAAAGTTAATACTGGCAGTGATGGAAAGGTTTAAGACTCACAGTGTTAAAGCTTATGTCTCAGTGGATCAAGCCGGTTTTGGTGGCAAAAGGGGTTCCTACACATTATCGGACAGCTTACATGTTATAGCAGATCTGTGTAAATTATATACAATATATACAGTACACTATATTTCTAGGGTTAGTGCTGTAACCTAGATTGACAAAATCAATATCGTTCAGCTTTCTTAATATTTGTTCTATCTGAAAGAGAATTCAATATAGAGTAAAATAAACCGCTGGTCTTAGACTAAAAATATTCTCTAAAAGCACTCTTTTGTTATTATCTTTGACCTAGACTATATAATGCCACTTATAAAGTCTAAAATATAACATCAATGGACCTACCATCATGACTTCTCTATTGAGTATGTGTGTTCACTTCTACCACAATTGTTACAGTATTGTTTAAAGCCTATACAATAAAAGAAGTTTAAACAAATTTTAAAATCTAGTTTTCTTGAAACTTGAAGAAATATTGAATTCCTGGTTTGCAAGTGTCTATAACAAGCCTTAAAGTCAAAGAAAGGTGTAATTTATTTTCATCACAGCTGTCCATGCGCTTATCGGTAATCCATACTAACCATTGAGTGTGATCAGAACAATATAGATCCAGTGCCAGATTGAGAACTTCTAGTATAGTAAAACAAAATACAAGCCTATGTTTCGAGAGGCCAATACTGTACTTATACTCCCTTTCATCTGAGTTTAGGTTTGAAAGGTGACATTTATTAAGAAACCTGCTATGACTAGCAGTCACCAGAAAGGCATTGTCAACCTTTTTCTGTCAGAGGGTTTAAAACAATCCTTTCGTTGTAAATTTTCAGATGGAACAAGAATTATAAAACAAAAACAAAAAAACATACTCCTGTATATGTGTTCATGAAATCTGTCATGTTTAATATCCTGTAAACAAGAACAAAAAATACAAATTGAAATGTACAATACCTCCTAAAATAAATATAGGTTCAAGATGTACAATGCAATTCATACATGTGCTTATCTCTATAGGCATGTGTCCAAGAAAAATGCAGAAGAAAATTCTCCATGATTAGGATGCCTATAAGAAAGGTGAAGTTGGGGAGTTTGATGAACTGTGAACATTTGCAGGCACTGAGGTATGTTAAACGAGAGGATTTAACGTATTCTTATCAAGGATTTTTTTTATTGCTCTACATAATTACTGCTTGAGAACAGGATATAACATAAAGAACAGGAATTTTACAATGGGCCACAGCACCACCGATCTAAATTATGAAGACTCTTTTTGTAAGATACATAATTGACAGTCCTGGAGGACTTATGGTAATAATAGAGAAGATGTAAGGATCACGGATTCTCTTAAACCATGTCTTCTTCTTAGCTTTATTATTTCCAAGGAGAAGATGGTGTTTGCCTTGTACAACCATCATGACTGCTTTAACCGCTTTGTTTAGCTTCTTGTCTACTTCCACACTGAATCCCAGAGTAGGAGCAGTTAAGATTGCTCTATTCCACTTTCTCTCTCCTGATTTCCCAGTTGTCCTTTAGAGGTAAGGACCAGCAAGCAGTAAATGACCAGAGTCCCCCAGTAACTAAGTGTGCTGCCCTTGACTGCCACCATTGAGTGCAACATACAGATACGAACAGACATGTACACAGAGGCAATGCCCAAAACAAATGGTAATTAGTGCTGTCTTGATAGTGTACCCATGCTAACAAAATACTGGAAAAATGGGGTCGCTCTGCACCCTTGTGGATATCCTCAGTCCAAGGAACATCTGTTGCACAAGACATACAGTATATTTTGCTATAATGGATCGATTGCTTTTAAACATAGTATTTAGTTTTTCTTTTTGTGTGTTTTTGTGTCACTCTACACAATATTTTAATGTGAATAGGCAACATTTTCTGTTCAGTCTGAGACCTGGGGTTCAAGAATCCCAGGCCTTGAACACTATGCTACTGTTCATTGATTATGGAAGGCTAGTACGGGGGGAGGTGCTGTAGGTAGTGGTGATTGAAGGATGTGTGGATATGTGAGCATTAAGTGGGCAAATTTTTATACCTCTATAAAATGGTGGATTTCCCACCAGAGTGCTGTGTAGACTGCATTGTGGCCTAGGCAAAGGGCAACTGCTGCTTTGGTGCATTACTGATGAGTGACCATACAACCTGTAAATAATGCTGATTGAACAATGTGTTCGACTGCATTTTCAGACACATGTTCTGCATTGGAGAGGACAGAAAGCATGACAAAAAAATGGGGGAATTTTAAAAGTGAAAAAATGAGAATTTTTGGGGCAATGTTTTGGGCAAATGTAAACCCCAAGAGACAGCCAGTTTAGGTACAGAGGGTGACTAGATGTATACTAACTTACTGTTACTTTGGTGGAAGAAATGCCCCAAGTTTCTGAGTCCTCTTCCTTCTGGGAGTCAATAGAGTCTGTAAAGGCTGTAACGAGGACAATAACAGGCTTGATGTTACTTGATGGCATTTTCTGCCTTCACAACTCCTCTTTATTGAGACTCAGAGCAAGAAAGGAACACTTTCTCTCACTTGATATGATGCATTGCCTACAATTTCCCACCTACTGCTTTTATCTATGTATCATTAAAAAAAATGCTAATAATTCTATTGGAATCCATATAAGATCTCAGCTTTACCCTTTTATGCACTGTAATCATAGCTAGTATTTTTAGTCTCCTTCCCCTCTATGCCTGATTGGGGATGGATTCTATAATGCAGCACCTACTTTGGTGGACCTAGCACATTCATGCATCACCTGAGCTTTCGCTGAATGGCCACCATGTAATGTGAAATTAGCCCATGTGACAAACTCTTGTCTACACCCTACGCCCTATCTATTTCAAGAAACAGTGGTACACAACTAAGTCTTTGTAGTGTATTCCTTAACAAACTCCCATTAGGAAAGTATTCTGAGACATATGTAAGTATTGGAGAAGTTGACATTCAGTCTGCTAAATATGGCATTCAGTCTGCTAAATATGAACTATTTTCTCTGCCAACTCACACTTTCGCCCCAACATTCTTTTACATTTTTGGATTTTTTTTTTTTCTTTAAATGGACAAGTCCATGTTCTTTTTAAAAAAACCCGCTTTTTTGAACAGAATTTCTTTTATTTGTAGTGGCAATAGTAATTTCAACCTTTTCCAGTAATATGAAAGGGCTTTTGAGTGCAAAAAACCCAAAAAATGTCCAGATTGAAATCTTAAGGCCAAATCCAAGATCTCCTGGCGGGCCCCAGGGGGGTCCCATCACTGACAAAAATCCCATCCTCTAGAAGTATTCCCGGAAGTGGCAGATGCAGCATGCTATGATTACTCATTGATCGTTCCATCCAACAGAAGAAGCCTCTCAAAATCAGATTTAGAATAGAGACCCGTATATCTCTAAGACAGCTCACAGTACAAACGGGCGCTATGATCTCTATATGTGCATATGATTTGAGATGTAGTTTAGTGGGATAAACCAAATAATGATAATGCTACTATTAATAACACCCCCTACACAAAAGCATCAGAAACTTTTATCAGGGATCTCATTTACCCTGTAGATTCAAGAGATTTAACCTCTTATCATACTGGTTATTTATTTCAGCCTGACTAAATGGCTGGTTGGTAATGTAAAGAAAAAGAGTATAATTCAGATGAAAAAAAACCCAAAATCACACCAGTGGGGCCTGAGAGTTATGTTTCAGGTCTGAATTACACATTCACATTACAAACTCAAGCTAAATGTCTGGTTCCTAGGGGGGGAGAAAAAAAAAACTGATTTTTCCCCACCTCCAGCAAAATACCAGTTCAGGGGAAAATGAAGCTTCAGAACCAACTCTAGATTCAAAAACAATGATGTAGTTGCTGATTCTGAAATGCCCGATAATGATCTAGACACCCCAATTCTGCTTCATCACATGCAACTATTAAACATTCATGGCTCTGTCCTTTGAGCCAGTACGTTGTTACAGATTATATGTGACCATTAAAAAAATAGTAGCCAGGGTCATTACTGATAAACAGAGAGAAACATTATTATTAATATTATTATTTTTTTTTGGCGCCATTGATTCGGGGCGCTGTATATTCAAGAGGGTTACAAACAAAAAATAAGTCAAACAAGTACAATGATGAAATATGTGACAAGTAAAACGGTACAGAGGGAAGGGGACCTGCCCCCCAGGGCTTACAATCTACAAGGAAGGGGGAAAGAGACAGAAAGTGAGGGGCAGGCATGTTTGTGGAGGGTGTAGTGACCGCGGGGTTATTCTAGGTCATAGGCAATCCTGAAGAGATGAGTTTTCAGGTTGCTTTTGAAGCTGGTGAAAGTGGAAGGAGGTCTGATGTGTTGGGGCAGTGAGTTCCAGAGTGTGGGGGTAGCACGAGAGAAGTCTTGGAGACGGTTATGTGAGTAGCTGATAAGGGGAGAGCACAGAAGAAGGTCCTGTGAGGAGCGGGGGATTGGGTTTAGGGGGAGTCTGAAGATTAAGGCAGAGATGTTTGAAGGAGAGAGGGTATGGTAATAACTATAGTCATAGCCGCAAACGTAGCTTCTAAAGGGCCACTCAGGTGCAAGAAGGCTTTACCTTTACTCAGAGATTTATCAGCTGGTGGCTTTCCGCTATCTAGCAATAAATTGGAGCCTTTCTGATTCATGATGCTAATATCTGTAGAAATAAAGGTGTGTTCTGAAATTAATAAAAGATCATCAGTCTGCAGTGAGTGTTAAAAAATAATAATAAAAAAAGCTTACCTTGTAAACCCCATTCCAGTATCCTGTTGATCCCAGCTCATGGCATCCCCATTAAGTCTTATTGTGACCCTGCAACCAATCAAAGCCCATCACAGTATATCCAGCTGTGCCCAGTGAATAGCTGCAGGGTCATGAAATGGATGAATGGTGTCATGATCGGCCAGGATCACCAACACCAAGACATCATGACTGGAATGAGTGAGTTTACAAGGTAAGATTATTTTTTACCCTATTTTTAACCATTTCCAATGGTCTGACGAGCAGTAATTACTTTTGGAATACCCCATTGTTGCTTGTTCTTTTTGCTATGGGGTCCCATGATGTCTAATTATGCCACTGGACTCATAATCAAAATCCACATAGATTTTTATTACATTTTTATCAAGGTTATGCTTTATATTGCTTAACCATCACTATTAGTACTATGTCACCTTTTGTAGATTAAGGTTGTGTTCAAATTTTCAGCTTTTTAGATGCAGTTTTTGAAGTCAAAACCAAGAATGGATTTAAAATAAAAAGTCAGTCCTTCCTTAATGTGTCTTCCTGTTACTGATTTTTGGCTTCAGAAACTGCATCTGAAAAGCATAAAGTTTGAATGCAACCTGATACAGCTAAGGTCAATTATTAACTTATTCTTGCAGCATGCCATTTAATCTTATTAGTAGTTAATTAAACCCTTTCAAGTAAATTTATTACATGTTTTTCACACACAATCAGCAAGAATTTTTATTGTAAGCAGCATGTCCGCAACTCATCCAATTAAATCCTCATAATGTCTTATAGCCTTGTCTATTGTAGGTATTGCCTACTATAATTAACAGTTTTGTCATTTTTTTTTCCATTTACACTGGCCAGTTATTGTTTAATTACTCTGAGTGGCAATATTTGTAAAAGTAAAATGAAGTTATATTTTCATTGTTTTCATCATTTTCATTCTTGATTACTAGAGGGCTCCTTTACTGTTTTCAGTGTGTGCTCTTATAAAGGTAGTGTACTATAAAATCAATTTAGTATTCAATGTGCTCTCCTATCCTTGATTCCTTAAAGAGAACCTGTCACACAGTTTCTGCCACCCTTGCTGAAGACAGCACAATCTAGTGACAGGCATGCTGTTTCCAGTGCTGTGTCCCGTATTTTATAAAGATACAATAGTTTCAGAGAATTTAATGCTGAAATCTGGCAGTTTGCAGCCTGTTCTGCAAGAGAGAAGTCCAGTTTATTCACGAGTAGGTGTTAGCTCCGCCCAACTGTTAGCTATTAAAAGGTTTCTACCTATTCAAAGTAAAAGGTTGAATCAGCTATGAGTGGGCGGGGCTAGCCACTGGTGGGCGGGGTTAACACCTCATGAATTGAGTGGATTATTTTCTGGCAGAACAGGCTGCAAACTGCCAGATTTGAGCACTGAATACTCCTGCATCTTACAGAATAAGTGACACATGCCGGTCACCTGCTTGTGCTGCCCTCAGAAAGGGTGGAATTTTCTATTTTATTATTATTATTATTATTATTATTATTATTATTATCATTTATTTTAGAGTGCTCTTAGTTCCAGGGCACTGTACATTTGAGGTGGGTTCATGAATAGCATTGTACAAAGAATTACAAAGTGACAATAAGTGACTAACAACTGGTACAGAGGGAGAGAGAGGGCCCTGCCCGTGAGGGCTTACAATCTACAATCTATATGACAGGTTTCCTTAAAGGACATAGTTTTACAGTTGGATTTTTACTTGGATTTCTGATTATGAAACCGATGAAAATCTGACTGTAAACCATCTCCATAGACCTCCATAGAAAATACGAGCTGTAGTCTACACAGCTTGGATTTTCTGAGGTCTGATTTCAAAGCAGAGGGCTTGGCAAAAAACTTGAAGTATGTACATTCTTTTGCTGAATTTTCAGTTAAAAATGTACAGTTCCCAAGTTAAGAATCCAAAAACCACAGCAAAAAAACAAAAACACAGCACAAAAAGCACGTGTAAAATACTGGTCGGATTCTGATTTAGCATCTGACCAGTATTTTGTCCTTGATGTGTGGAGGCAGCATGAGGAGCTGTTCCCACTTTAATGATGGGACATTTAGAGGAGAAGCGCTGCTGAATCTAGTGATGTAGTTTATGAACCCCAATTTCTGTGATTTCTGGGTATTGTGTTTGCATGTATATCTATGTACTGTAGCACAATCTAAGTATGCTCTGCCTACACTTATGTTGTATGTTCAAAGATTGTGCCTTATTAGTTTTATAAGCGGTCACCGTTTAGGGAGCCGGTCTGCTGTGGTTGAGGAAGCATAAAATGGCCACAGACGTCCTAAACACAGTAACATGGGTTTAAAGCTATATCTCCACTGCACACAAAAGCGATAGTTTTTTCAGCTTATTTGCGTTGTCTTAAAACGATGAAAAAACGACCGAAAAGAGATTCCATAGACTGTAATAGTAAAAATGTTAGGTAGTCTCCACAGACCGTTTTTATCTACTCGTTTTTTTAAACATATTGACGGAGCATGTAGACATGAAGACATTCAGCATCCATCCAAAAGCAAATACGCAGCTTTAACCCCTTAAGCCAAACGCCTGAAAAGTAGTTAATGACCAGAACATTTTTTTAGTTTTTGCCTCCTTGAGTTTCAACAGTTGTAACTTTTTTTTAATTTTTTCAATGACGCAGTTGTATGAGGCCTCGTTTTATTCGAGACAAGTTGTACTTTATGGGGAATAGTTTAAAGTACACTTATAAATAATTGCAGTATTTTTTTTTAATTTTTGAAAAAATTTTTTTTACACCATTCTCATTTCACACTTAATAACTTGTTAGATTAATTCTACAGGTTATTACGGTCGTGTAGATACCAATATGTGTAGGTTTTTTTGTGCGTGTAATTTATGTACAATTATTTTTTATTAAAATATTTATTTTTATTTTATTTTTTTACATTTTTTTTGTTTTTTTTGTTTTTTTTTTTTTTCTTCCATGAAGGGAGAACTGTTTAAAATTTTTTTTAAATTTTTTTTTTTTACACTTAGTAATGGATTAGATATTCATATATGGCTAAAACTTCAAAAAAATGTCATTTGACACAGGCGTGATTTAGGACAGCACCCTGGGTCCAAATCACTGGCTTCATACACAGACACTCTGGGCCACCTGGCCCCCAGAGCTACGTTCAGCCGTTCCCTGAGCTCGTGGGGGAGGGGGCGTTCCGATCACCGACAAGCGGGGAACCCTTTGTTTTCGCTGCGGTAAAGCACCCCGCAACAAAGGTTTAAAAAGCAGGGGTTCGGGGGTTTTTCCGCCGCTCCCCTGCCTGAGGAATGTCTGGGGATGGGCTGTTTTAGCCCCCCAAAAATTGGGCCCCCGATCCCCCAAGGGGGAAAAAAAATTCGCTGGCAGCAACGACCGAAACGCCCCCCCGTCAAAGACGGTGGGCGGTCTTTTAAGGAGTTAAACAGGGAAGGGCACCGCCATCATTAAAATTTATGCTTTTATTTATATTTTTTAAATATTGAAAAATAACTGTAAATGTACCATACAACCCTTTTTTTTCCTGTTCCTGGGCTGGCTCAAGAAATGATCGCCGCGTTTCGGTGGAAAACACTTTAGTCCTGATCTGATATTGACGGAGCAAGGCAGGAAATTTACTAATGGCATTTATGTAAAGCTCTGGATGTTTTTTGATAGCTTTTTTGGTGCGTTTTTTGCAGAACTCCATAGCAATTTTAATGCTTTGCATTTTTGCACAAAAAAGCATGCAGAAAACTCAAAACGCACCAAAAAATTAATGGTTTTTCAGCAGCTTTTGACAGGAAGTGGACAAAAAACTCAGTTTTATGAGTGTTTCTAGGATTTCGTTTTCAGTGAGTTTTTAGACTACTGCTGTGTAGACATAGCTTCAGACAACACATGCTCTGAAACTGTGCTGGACACAGGAAGAAGAGTTTGATGTGCTGGATCTCCTCACCCAGCTTGGCTTTAGACTGTGTTCACATGTTGTGTTTTCTTGCTTTCCTTACTGAATAAAAAATGCCATAGAAAAATGCTTTAAACAATGCATCAAAAATGCAAATGTTAGGACCGCTCAGCGAGCGGGAAGTGGATCCACCGGTCGCTGCGAGGAGTTGACGTAACCTACGCCGGGGAGCGGAGTCTAAGGGGCCCCTTGTCTTCACCGGAGCCCTCCACAAGGCAGGACGGGCTTTGCTGCAGGAAATCGCCCAGGTTGCTACCCCTGTGCAGGACCCAGCGGTGACGGTCGAAGCAGGTAGCGCAGACACAGGGCCAACCAGAGCGTGGAACTGGAGTAGGCAGGAGACTGGAGCGTAGAACCAGAGTAGGCAGGACTAGCAATGCAGGAGTGGAAACGTAAAAACTACAGAAGCATCAGAGGAAATGCTAGCAGACGTACACCGACGTTGCTAACACAGGGACATCAACAACTGAGCGGCGACAACAGGAAGGGTTATCCCAGTAAAGCCTGTGCCAAAAGGCCATAGGTGGAAAGGGAACACCAATTAGGTACTGTCCCTTTAAATCTAAGAATCTGCTCGCGTACCCCTAGTGGCCGGCCGGGATAGTGCTGGCAGAAGCAGAGACCGCCGCACAGCGCCGAAGGAGGAAGCAGGACGCGGCCAGGTGAGCAGCGGTGCGCAGGTGAGCAGGGCTGGCCATGTCTGGGGTCGAATGCCAGGCCGCAGCGCGCGGCGTTAAAGCAAATCTCTTTCTTAACATGAGTGTTTTTTAGAATGCAAGTATTTTTATAATTACTTTTTGAACACAGATGAAATTTGGGTTAATTGAGCAATGCATGTATGTTTTATTGCTGCCTGCGTTTTTGGTGTGTCCAAAAATGCAGTGTCTGAACCCAGCCTAACTAATAGGTCTCTCCTCATATACAAAGCCAGGAGACAGCTGACCATTTGATTGTGCCGCCTGAAGCTGCCTGTTGGACTCCTCTGCTTAGACTGGTACACTTCTTCCAACACATGGCTCAGTTCCAAATCATGCTTTCTCTAAAACATTGTAGTAATTTAGTGAAAATATGCATGTTAGGCTAGTGTACGCTTCAAAATACACCTGATAAGGGGCATGTTTTGAAGTGTATTTTTAAAAAAAAGTGTAGAGCATATTTTGAGACTCCACCATGGTTTCTTTGGGGATTTTACTCACGTAAATGCCTCTAGGATGGACAAGGCACTTAAATGTACGTGAATAAAATTGTCCCAAAATACGCGTCACAAATACGTTTGTAACATATGTGTTGCGTGAATGATGGTGCATATTTTACATTGAAATCAATAAGTGCTGCATAGAACATTGTTTGAAGCTTCTTGTGTGGCATATTTCAGCACAAGCCCCAAAATAACCCAAAAAATAGTTATGTGAATATAGCTATATTGTGTTAAAGGAGCTATTCCATGTTGCACATAGATTGGGTAGCATAAAACAGTTGGTTCTCTTTAACATCTTGCATTGGGGATTGCATTAAAAATTATATCCCGTATCCACTCTTTTCTAGTAATAATTTAGTTGATCCCTTTTAAATTATTTAGTAATATTCCTTGGATATTTGATTAATCGCATATGTAATTGTTTTTTTATTTGGCTTCCCTAATGTTAAAAATCTAATTCTAAAGATAAAAAGTACGTACCATATATAACACAACAAATATGGAGTTCAAGAGATAATACAGCTAAATAGATCTTGGATTTGTTCATCACTTGAGAAGAAATGGTAAAGTGTATTTAGAAGTAAAGCTGCTGCAGTATTTCATCGAGCCAGCAGGAGGAGCATGGACAGCGTGTGGAGCCCTGCACGCCTTGGGAAGATGGAATCACATTGTAGCTTTGCAGCCGTATGAAACAGCTCCTTGGTGAGATTTTATGAGCTTTTTATAGCTTCTTGATCATGTGCTGCCAAGTGGAATAATAAAGAATCTGGTTTTAGAAAGCGTGAAGCCAAAGCTAAATGTTTACATATTTCTAGATGACTATGCCAATCTCTATGTGTTCTACAACGCGTTATGTATTGTATAAAGTATCTTTTTAGTTCAAAGCAGAATACGCAAATGTCTTAAGTGATCAAAGATCAGTCTGCCTTTGTGAGGCTGTTCTGTAACGGGAACAACTTTTTTTTACATTTCAAAATTGCAGAGCTAAGTTTGCTGAAACAGCATGAGAGCCAGGCCAAACCGGTGTGGTGATGTAGTTACCCCAAGTATGCAGGACACTATGGGCTTGTGTATCCCCTATAGGATTCTGTTATTATGGCAAGGCACCTGGTGGTGACTGCCTCACTGATGTAGAGCTGGAACCAGCAGTCTTCCTCACTATCAGTAGGTGGCATCAGAATATTAGGAAGAAACAATAGAATGGCAATCCAGCGGAATATACAACATGTTGCATATTCCGCCGGATTTTAACCCCTTAAGGACCAGGCGTTTTTTTTTTTTTTGGTGACACGTTCGTTTTTCCCTCCTCGCCTTCTGGAAGCCATAACTTTTTTATTTTTCCACCTACATAGACACATGAGGGCTTTTATTTTGCGAGACAAGATGTACTTTCTAATGGTGTTATTCACTATACTATAGAATATACTGTAAAACCGCAAAAAAATTCCAAGTGGGACAAATTGTGAATTTGTTTTTATTTTCGCCATGTTTGCGGGGCTTTTGCTATTACGGCATTCAATCTTCAGTAAATATAATGTGTTATCTGTATTCTACAGGTTGTTACACATCCGGCAACACCAAACATGTAGGGTTTCCGTTATGTTTTGGTACCGTAAAAAAATTACAAACATTTTCTATTTTGAAATTTGCGCCACGGCGCCATTTTTTTGCGACCAATAACTTTTTTGTACTAAACACCTAAAGGACGTCAGTGAGGGGGCATTTTTTGCGGGCTGAAGTGTACTTTTTATCGCTAGCAGTTTGGAATGCATGCGACTTTTTTGATCATTTTTATTCCATTTTTTGAGTGACGTAAAATGACCAAAAAACGCGTTTTGGTGTTTGAAATGTATTTTCTTCTACGGTGTTCAGTGTACGGGATAAATAATGTTATATTTTAATAGATCGGACTTTTACGGACGCGGCGATACCAAATATGTGTAACTTTTTGATTATTTTAATGATTTTATTTGTAAAATGGGGAAAGGGGGGTGATTTGAACTTTTAATATTTTTTTTTTGTACTTTAAAACTTATTATTTTTTTTACTGTAACATTGAGGCCACCTATGGTACTTAACCACTAGTTGGCGCGATTGTTAATACAACCTAATGCATTGCATAGACAATGCATTAGGGTGTACAAAGATGGCGGTTTCCCCACTTCCTGTCTGCGGACGGAAGTGGGGCAAACCGGCGAGAGTAAGTGACGGGAGCCTTCACAGGGCTTCACACCATGCCGGTCATCGGATCGGCGCAGCATAGCTGCGCTGATGCCGATGACCGTAACGATCGGTGCACAGCACCGATCGGCGTTAATTCAGACGCCGCAGCCATCTTTGCCGCGGTGTCTGATGGGTTAAACAGCGCCAGCGGGCGGAGCCACCCGCCAGCGCTGTTACTGCCGGGTGTTAGAGGCGATTTGCCGCTAACACCCTGCAAAGCCCCTTAGCGACCCTGGGACGTACTCATACGCCCAAGGTCATTAAGGGGTTAAAACCAACGACGTAGACTACAGCACAGATTTTTTATTGCTGTCTATGAAGCACAGGGTACCCTTGGATTTTCGGCAGATTCAAAATACTATGTAGACTTAGCCTTAAAGTCAAGACAGAAAGCTGTAAGTAAGGCAGGTGCCCCAAAGAACAAAATATATTGGCAAAGCGGTAGATAAACTCTTTGAGTCAAGACTGATGTTAGTCTATGTGTAAACAGAGACACGAATCCCACAGGTGTGTTGCCTAAGACTGTGTCCAAAAAGAGGCCGAGACAAACATTTAATAGTTGGCAATGAGACAACTGTTTTTACCATAATGATTAGCTTTAGACATGTAGGGAAATGTGAATAAAGACTATTACCAAATACATTGTTGTTCTGATTTTGCTTTGTTTAGGAGATTTTATCTCCAGCTTGTTTACACAAGTTTCTCTACGTTACCAGCTATCTCTCTCTGTTCTTAATGCCCCGTTGCCCTGTCTGACCATGGTGAACCACTCCCTGCTGAGTGTAATCTTCAAATCAGGACATTGTTTATCTATGTTACTTACAAACTTTAACTCTTTGGAGCTCTGTAGCTTTGTGCACTACAGAATATAAAACTCCTGCACTCGTGTTACTATAACAGAATTAGCTAGGAATAGTAGTACTGATATACCAGTCACCTGCCAACAGCCTAATCAGAAAGTGAGTCTGAAAATGGTTGTAAAGAACAGGCGTTGTGAAACAGCTTGGTGAGGACAACCCTTTAAGTACTTAAAGGGGTGTTATCGTTTGAGCTGCTCGTGGTGTTCAGCTAATTTTCTCAGATTGAGTTTGAAATACAGGGGCGTGTCTCTCCTGCAGCAGGCTTTCTCTCCTCCCAGGGGCTTTGTCTTCCCCTCATTTAAGAACTGTGACATCATCATTTTGTTTTAAAGCAGGGGATGCAGAAGGTTGTCTGGATATAACAACTCTGTAGCCTCCTGCCTGCTTATGTCTGCAGCCTTGAGGCTCCAAACTCCAGCAAGCACCTGTCATATGTCTTAGTTTACACACAACGAAAGCCCGCAGCTGTTACTTCTAGTAGTGTTTTATCCAATTGTACTGACAACAAACAAAGATCTTTACTCAACACAAATGTCATCTCCAAGTAAGATCTCTGCTTCCTGTCAGTGACATGTAGTGGGGAAATGGGGGGGGAAGCACATCAGCTTTCAGAAAGGGGCCCCATCACTTGTAACTAAAACTTGGGCTGGGGGGGTTCAGCGGTAAACAGTGAAGACTATTGGCTTTTACAAAGAAGGGGTTTGGAGTTCTAGTCCCTCACAGGGTAAAATATTTTATCCTTCCTAAATTCTACACATATGTAGAGAGACCTAAAATATATATGTTAATCTCTATAATGATATATATACACATGCAGGGGCTCCCCTATTATCATTTCTCATCCCCCAGAATATATGCAAATTTTATCACGTATGTTGGGAAGTGCTTGTTGTGACTGCAAGTGATGTACACAATATAGGGGAGCTTTGTGTGTGTAATGAATAAAATTATAGATGTCTACACATATATTTTCATATCTTTACATATTGTGTACAAATTTTAAAGAAAAAAAAAAAAAAAAAATACTGATGGGGCATGAACTTCCCCAACCCTCTGTTTGAGGGTTAATCACCTAAGCACTGCTCTATACAAGCAGCTTATGCAAATGCAGTGTTGAATCCTTATGTTATACACTACAGGTGATGACGTCATAAGGAGGCGGGGCTTGCATTCGATCTGAGGAACAGAACGCCTTCTTTTCCAAGTAGCAGCTTAAGGACTGGATCCGTGAGGAGGTGAAACAACCTCTTGGCAAAAGCCCCTTAAAACAGCCAGAAATTGCCCAGAACTTGACCCTAAAGCTGGGAGATGTACACAGAGCCAGCAGACTTTGGGGTTTTACTTCCCATTTTTTAACAAACTCAAAGGGGAGTTAAACACAGAGTGTGCAAGCAGCCAATCACAGCACGGGGCGTGGCCGGGCGTTTCCTGTCTAGTGGCTATCCCAACAGGGTGAAGAAATGTCAGCCAGCCAATCACAGTGCAGGGGGTGTTTCTAGGGTGCGAGAATCGACCAGGGGGCGTTCTGACCAGCAACAGCAGAAATAAAAGACAGTTTTACAGAGAAGCTCATATCTGCTAAACCAAGTGACAGAGGTAATGCAACCCAATTACAAAAGTGCTTATTTTTACTGTCCCCATAATCTGACATGATCTTTGTAACGATAAAACCCCTTTAATTTCTAAATAAATTATCATACTGATATCAGTTGAGTTGTTGCGATGCCTCCCTTTACCTGGTTATTACACTGAGGCAATGGCTTAGCATGAAATATGCAAACTCGCTGTTTGTTGTGTTGCAGTAACACTTAACCAAGGCACTCGACATGCCAGTTACAAGAACTTTATGTACAAGTTCAGTATGCTCGGCATCTGACACACTAAGACACAGTCTCTTCAGTACCATTACAAACCTGTAAGGGTCACTCCTCTGCACACCTAAGCTAACTGCAATACCACACCAATTTGGTCCTGCCTTAGCCTGGTTTAGTCGGAAGGATATGGTAAATACGAATTTTTCTATCTTGTAGGCAGTGGTTCTGGGGTAAGGACCCACCAGATGTGAACTGGCTGACCTTCACAATACCTTAGGAAACTTGGATGACTGCAAGAAGTGCCAAGAGAAGGCCATGGGTCAAGCTGAAGTAGCAGTAACATTTTTGGTATGATAGCTGGCTGCTGTGTTTGAGAAAAAACAGTCTGAACACACCCCTAATAAAGGATGGCTGAAGATAGGGAAGTCTTAACCCTGGCCTCGTTAGGGCAGTTGTGGAGCAGAGGATAAAACCGACTGATGTAACTGGAGGTGGTGGCTTGTGTGGGCAACTGCAGGATTCAGTGATATGGAGACCTAATTGCTCTGTGGGCTAAGTGGTCCAGACTCCCAAAGATAATCAAAAAGGCTGAGGATTAATAGCAGAAGATGGAATATATTGTTTTGGTCAGTTAGAGCCAGAGAGACCATAAATAAGGGATCTGTTGTGTGGATTCTTGCCCTTATGGAAAATGGCATTATTTAAGTGGATAGGACATGTGAGGACATTTATGTGCATCACTGGTCTCCTACTAGTCTGCCGGTGATACCAAAAATGTAGAGTTTACGTTATGTTTTAGTACTTTTTTAAAAAAAAAAAAATGGAAACGTTCTTTATTTCTTAAATTTTCGTCAACCCATAACTTTTTTGTTGTTTTATCTATAGACCTGAGTGAGGGCTTGTTTTTTGTGTCGTTTGTGTAGTTTTAACTGATACCATTTTGGGATATGTTTTTCTTGTATTGCATTCTCCGTACAGGGTAACTTATGTAATATTTTAATAGATCAGACTTTGATGGATGCAGCAATGGAAATTCTATGTAGCTTTTCCATTTTTTTTTTTTTGTAAAAAGGCAAAATGGGGGAGGGGGGGTTTGAAGATTTTTTTTATATTATTTTTCTATTTTTTAAAAAAATTTCTTTTAACTTATACATTTATTTCCCCTAAAGCACTTGATCAAAAGGGGTCATGATCTCTCGAACACTGATATGCATGAAATATGTAATGCGAGAGGATGTCTCAATATGGTGCTTTTATGACTTCCTGCCTATTGCAGGAAGTCATCGAAACAGAAACGCAGCAGACACAGAAGCCTTTATTAGGTTTCCGGTTGCCACGGCAACCGCTCGGCATGCCACATTCTCTCTGATCCCTGCTGTTAGCTGCAGTTGTCAGATGTAATTCACTCACTGAGCCTGCTCCATATTCCGTCAACATTATATACCAAACCGTCATGGTGTCCTAAGTGGTTAAACTTTGCAGGAGCATTATAAGCCCTGGACTCTGCTCCTGTATAGAGACGTTCCACAAGGGAATTCTGCCCTTGTATGCTTTGTCTGTCATTAGGTAGTTGGGTAGGTCCAGGATGGACAACCTTTGAAACAGAGGTGGTTAGTGGATGATGGGCAAGTAGTCAGGTTGATGATGAGTTTTATGCTTGAATAAAACGGGGTTCCTGCCATGTGACTTGTAGTGTGTTTTGTGAGGCAAGTGACAACTTCTGGAACATTCCTAGTCTGAGTGTGATGGGTAGGTACTGGCGCAGTAGCATGCAGTGAGCAAGATAGCTTAAAGTGGTACTAGGCCATAGAAATGTACCGAGGATGAATGGGGACCGCAGAGCAGATTGAGCCCTTACCTGTGATACTAATAACTGGGCCATGGAGACAACTGGTGCCAGTGATTGGAATAAGTGATTTTGACAGTAGTTGTCCTCTGTGTGAGAGGTCAGTGAGAGTGGACATTAACTTCAGAAGAATACCAAGTGTGAGCTATTGCCACCAGAGATAAGACAATAGCAGGTTTGAAGTCATGATAGACCACTTTTAGCAAGAAGACTCCAGGTAAAAACACAAAAACAACTAAGGCCCTTTAAACTTGGTGGTTACAAGAAATAGAAGTACAAGGTCACTGTGCTTGGCAATTCTCAGTGTCTTGGTAGCTATGCCAGGGACCTGATGTTTCACAACATTTGGATACAAGGATACAAGTGGTGGTTTTAGTATTAAGCCCATTTTTGCATAGTCCTTCCCTCTGATATTACATTTCTGCAACAGGAGTTTATTATCCAGTAACTTCCACTTGCTGCTCTCACTTCTGATATTTTTGATGTTGTGTCTCTTGTGTCAGAATCTTACACTCACAGTTTTGTCAGTAGTTGATATCCGCCACCACGTTCCATATCTGCCATCTTTGAGTGAACAATAGAAATCACATAGCACCAGTTGATTTCACATCCCAGTCAGAAGTCTCACAGGCCAGGGATCAAACTCTTCTGGAGCCACAGCTCACTTTCAGTATACTCTTGTGGCTCAGCAGCACACTCTGGATGCTATTGTGCCAGTAGATACTTATCACACATAGGACAAAAACACACATAACATTGGAGGTCCACCTGCGAGCCCACAACCTGATCACATGACCACTCATCCACCAATAGCTATCTTCATTATGGCTCAGTTGGCTACCTAAAGTCAGCCATGATGCATAAGGGAAGAATCCCCTGCTTCTATGCTAAACTGTATGGAAACATCAGCCAACAGTACATTAACATAAAATAAGTGCTAAATGTGATAATTTACATAACATTACATCATGGCCTCTCCTGATATTGAAAACATATGGTTGGCATCAACATGTGGCATTAAAGAAGATGTTGCAATTGAGTGATTTAGACATGCCTAATGTTGAGTGAAATATCCCTAGTGCACACACATGAAAGAACAGGAAGTTAATAGAGGCACTTAAAGGAGCATCTCCTAAAACAACTTGTTAAGTCGTCAAGCAGAGAAGATAACATTCTAGATTTACTATTTACAAATGAATGTCTGGTGTTTAAGGTTAAGGTGGAAAAACATTTTGGTTACAGTGATGACTGATGTTAATGGTTTGACATAAAAATAGACTTTGAACTATTCTGCACTAGAACCAAAATTATCAGATCGAAGACTAATTTCAATGTAATGGAGGAGTATTTAAACTAAAGCAGTGAAATAGAACAGCAGGAGTGAGCTCCTAGTGGATGTTGTAAAAAAGATCCGGCAACTATACTAGGCAAACAAAAAGCAATTATATATAGAAACAAATGACACCAGCGCTAACTCTTCTATATGTCTCCCAACTAAATGTAGCAACTTTCCAGAAAATAAAATAGCTCAACAATCACTGTTGATTGAAGCAATGGTGAACACCTGATCCAGTGGTTAGTCCACAATCAGCTCTTCTACCCTAATCAACTCCGTATCTCACAACTAAAGGTCATTATAAAATACACATAAAAGCAACAAAAATTACAAGAACTCTTGCAACGTACCTAAAAGCTCTTTCCATAAAATGCATCCGATTGTATTATATCCACAGCGATCCACTTTACTGACAAAGTAAGGAATGGAACGTTCGCGTTCAAATTAACCAAGCGCTCCGGCCGGCAGCGCTTAGATATAAAACACGTAAAAACTCACTGGCAGACTAAGGTGACGTCACCTAGACTACAGAGGCTTGTCCAATATAAAAGTACCAACGCGTTTCGGAAGAAATCACGGCTTCCTTTATCAGGGCTGCATTGGAATTGCCAAGCTAGCATTAACTACCATCCCTTTCTTTCTGTCAGTTTAGATGAAAGCATTAGATGTAAATAAAAAACTTTTAATCTTTATTATCAAAATATTAAAAAATTTACTGAATTCTCACTAGCATTATATAATCCTTAAAAGTAATAAATCCCAAAAGATACAATAATAATAATAGTGATAATTAGAGATGGGCGAATTTCTCAAAAATTCGATTCGGTCACTTCGCCGAATTTTCCGACAAAATTCGTTTCGTTCCGAATTACTTCGGCATGAATCGCGTTAAAAAGCAGCTATTAACAGGCTGCACAGAGCCTGCAGGGTGCTGTAGAACATTGTGCCATGCTTAAATATGCAGAGGGAGCTTGGTTTGGTCTTCATACAATGTTATGTTTTAGTATGACACGCAGATGACTGCCGCCGCTCTTAGAATCGCTTCACTATAAAAGTCCCTGGGCACTTAAGAGGGCAAAACTGGCCAAAAAACTCAAGCGGGAATGTAGCCTGATAAAGTCATGCCAGCGAAGGCTGGAAAAAAACAAGCTGAGAGCTCAGATGGCAACATTAGTGACAGAGTGTGGAGGTGACGGCGGCAGCCACAGCAGCATGAGGTCAGGCAGTGGCACAATGACATTCTGGAGGTGGCAAAACACGAGGAAGCCACAGAGTGGCACAATGACTGAGAGCGGAGGTCACGGCAGCAGTATGAGGTCAGGCAGTGGCACAATGACATTCTGGAGGCGGCAAAACAGTATTAGGCCACAGGAGTGGCACAATGACACAGTGTGGAGGTCACGACGGGAGCAGCATGAGATCAGGCAGTGGCACAATGACATTCTGGAGCGGCAAAACAGTATTAGGCCACAGAGTGGCACAATCACACAGTGTGGAGGTCAGGCGGCAGCAGTATGAGATCAGGCAGTGGCACAATGACATTCTGGAGACGGCTAAACAGTATTAGGCCACAGAGTGCACAATCACACAGTGTGGAGGTCAACAGGCAGCAGCATGAGTCCCGCAGTGGCACAATGACATTCTGGAGGCGGCAAAAACAGTATTAGGCCACAGTGTGCACAATCACACAGTGTGGAGTCACGACAGCAGCAGCATGATCAGCAGTAGCACAATGACATTCTGGAGGTGGCAAAACAGAGGAAGCCACAGAATGGCACAATGACAAGAGGGAGGTCACGGCAGGCAGCAGCATAAGATCAGGCAGTGGCACAATGACACTAGTGGTGGAGAGAACATGGACAAGCTAAGCAGGCACGAGCGGCAGCAATGAGGTCAGACAGTGGCACAATGACACAGTGTGGATGTACAGGCAAACAGCAACACAGCAGCAGCATGAGGTCAAAGTGGCACAATGACAGAGTGTGAGTGGTGGCAAACAGCCCTGGCAAATGATGGTGGTAGGAGTGGAAAATGACAGAGTGTGTGGCATGCGGGGGGCATCCAGCCGTAAAAAAAAAAACAATTCAGAATAGTGGCTGAGGCAGGTAGTTTGAACCCAGACTGACGCCTAAGGCATTGGTGTGTGGAAAATCCGGCCCGATCACACCTTTTCATCTTAAAAAAAGGGTCAGTCTTTCCCACTTTTCCCGTGGAAAAGGGGTTTCTTGGGGTAACGAGGGCCCCCGCCGCATGACACCCCTCTGATGCCCCACTACCCCGGAGGACAGCTTCTCCACTGCAAACTGGGCAAGTTGCAGCCAACACCCTTTTTTGGGCTGCCAGTAGTCCCAGGGGATCTTCAACTGAGGGGCAAGTGCTGTCCAAGGGGGCCACAACCTTTTGGTTCAGGGACTCTCCGGGTCCTGCTGCTCTGCTGGCGCTGCCCTCCTCACTGGCGGGTAAAGGGAAGGCTCATAGTGACTCCGGGACTTAGGTTATACTGATGGAGTGGTACTGCTCCTCCCCCCCCCCCACCTCCCCCACAGCTGGGGGCATATGTGGCACTGGGGAACCCCCCGGTAAAACTGTCGAGGGGGGACGAGCCGCAATAGGCAGGGGCCAATGATTACGGGGATTTCCCTATAGTATTTGATTTTGTTTTCCCCTTTCCAATGCTGGGAAAAAGGCCCCATTTTGGCCCCCTAGCGAAGCCCAATAGGGGAGAGCCAGAAGTCACCCCTCTGCGGATGCTGATATTGGGTTTGTCACTAGCCGGGCAAATAACTGCTGGGGGGCCTTTGCACAATTGACCGGGGGGGCTCCCTGCCTCCTTTTCCCCTTATATTTGCCACGGTGTTTGGGGGTCATCTGCCTCATCTTCTCTTTTCCACCCCACCTCCTCTAGCTGCCCCTGCTCCCCCTCTCTTGTCCCCGGGGTAAAAATCCACTCATTTCACCAACAATGCTTCTCCCCAATGCCCTCCTCCTCCTTCCCCATTTCGTCCCCCCCGGGACTCAGTCCATAGATGTAGTCCCCAGTCTCCATCCCCTGCCCAGACAGATTTTTCAGATCTTTTCCCAGGACATGAAGCAGTGGAAGCTTTTTCATCCCGTGCCCGGGGGACTGACAAATAACATGCCTCTCAATGGCCTCAACAAAGGGAGGTTTTCCGCATGAGCTCCCACTCTGACTCAAATTTTACACAGGGGAGTATTCTGTCTCCCTGGATCATCAAAAATCGTTAAGGGCCTTTCTTTTTTTAATACAGCGGCCCAACATGTGCGGGGCGGGAAATTTCCAGGGGGGGAAAACATCGTTCAAGTTGTTTGGGGGGAGGCCGTTTTGCCGCTGCAATTGGGAGGGTTTCCCTGGTTTTTGTACGAAGGGATAAAGTGCATCACAGTTTCCGGGCCCCATTTTCAAAAATGTTCTAAGATCGGTGGAAGATTTCGGAAACCTTTTCAAAAACCGATTGAAAGTGCGCCATCGGGTGCAGGGACCATCCCCCCTCGGGTTGCAGCGCGGACACCATGTTCCCCCCTTTGTCCTCACCTGGTTCCGATTTGCTTGGCGGGGGAGAAAGCCACCACATTTCTTGCTGCATGCCCGGGGCATTCCCTCCCCTGTGTGACTTCGATCGCCGAGGAAAGCCAGGTGTGAACTGGGACAGCTGTCCCCTACACAGGGGATGATGGAGCAGTACTTGTGGGGTGAATGGTGGGGTGGGGGAGGAGGGGGAGGCGGACATTGGGCAGGTGCGCATTTGACAACGTGGAGGACAAAGGGGCGTTTTTTCCAAATTTTGGTTGGGGGGCCGGGGCTGGAAGCACTTTCCCCCCTGGGCCGTAAAGGACTGTACGGGCCCCTGACCATAGTTACAGTCCAGATGTCTGCGCTGCCGTGCCCTTGGAAACAAACCGAAAAGCTAAGGTGCCCCCACCTTCTGTTCTACATATTTATAAACTGTGGTACTCCCCTTTTTGGAAAAAAGAAATTACGGTTTGGGAACTCCCCGTCTCGGCGGCACAAGCCTTAGTTCTTGAACGGTGCAGAGTCCACCATTTGGAAAGGGAGGGACTGCAGTACCAAAAACTTGGACGGGAGCCCGGTCAGCTGCTGCACCTTTTAGGAGGGTTGGGGAGATACTGTTTCTTTTTGCAATCGCCTCGTGAACGATGGGGCGCCATGAGACAAGGGCAGGGCATCGGAGGAGATTGTCAAAGAGAAACAGCTCCCTTCTGCAGAGGGGGTGGAGCCTTGACGGCTGCAATGGCTCGTGCCAGGGCGTGTGCTGCTGCGGCGGCAGAGGGACCCCACATCTGAGACGTTTTCCAGGGCCACCGGTGGTGTGCTGCAGTGTTGACGCGGGCCGTGGTCCCAACGTTACTCCTGGCCACGCTTCACTTTTTGCTTACAGATTTTAATTTTAACCCCTATTCGGTCCCCGGTGTCTTAGCAAAGAACTGCCCACGCCGAGTTCGGATTTTACGCCAAAGCTCCACCTGGTGACTATGCCGCCGCTGCCTCCTGGCCCCTGTGCTGCTATTTCTTGGGCCTCGAAGCGGGTTTTTTTTCCCCGTCCCCTTGGCTCCCCACCTCACACTGTGCTATCCCCGCTGATCAAGGCCCACAACCCACTTGCGGGGGCCCGTGCCTACGCGCAAACTGACGCCCCCTCTTTCCTGAGATGATGAAGCCCTTTCCTTTTCCCGGCTCCCCAAATGCGGTCGGGGTAATCATCATCTATTTTGTTTTCATCATCATGCTGTCCCCATATCGGTCTGGTATGCCAAAGGTGCCTTTCACAACAGACCTCCCATGCCACTCTACATCTATACTTTGCCGCCCACTCGACGCAGGGGATATTGGCCCCCTTTCTTCGCTGCCAAGAAACTCTGACTGCCCTCCTCAAAATTTTTCTCCCCCCGCATATAGTGGCGCGAGCCCCGACCACAAAGTGATCTCGGCTGGGGAACCGGATGGGGGCAGAAACGGGTTGAGGGAAAAGGGGAGGGCCGCTGACCCCCTCCCGGGGGCCCTGCCAACTAAGGGTTGTGTCGACGTTCCCAACCCTTTTGGCTGGGGGTTTTCAGATTCATTGGGGGAAAGGATGACCCGTAACCAATCAAGAACCCTTGGTTGCTGAACAAACACGGCGCTAGAAGACGCGGGAGTTTGGCCCCCCCCGAGGACCCCTGCGCGACGTCCCTTTCTGTGCTGCATCCTGGCCTGTTCGGAATTTTTTGTGCCACTGCCCCCTGCGGGGCAGAGCCGCGATTCTCTGTCGACATAAGTTTGTTCGAAAATGTACAGACAGTGTTTGATGATGATATCTGTATATGATCAAAAATACACCCTGTTTTTGACTCCAAATGAACCCAGTAACAAGCTTGGGTTGTTTAAAAACACTGTGTGTTTTACTAAATGTAAAAGCACAAACAGGCTTAATTAACCTTCGGGCATGAATTTGCTACAGGAAAAATGTATATATTTTGCCGTTGAAAAAAAAACGGTTTATTTTTTCAGACACCAGCAAAACAACGTTAATTAACCCTGGGTGTAAATTGCCCAAAGAATTTAGCCGCACAAACAGTCTTTGTAGCGTGTTACAATTGAGGGGTTTTTACGCCACACAAAAGGATCAGTTGTAATTAACCTTTTCTTTGAATTAGGTCAGGAAAATTTATATATTTTGGCGTTTAAAAGACGGTTTATTTTTTTTCAGCAACCAAAAACAACGCTTAATTAACCCCCCGGGTGTTAAAATTTCGCCAAAGAAATTGATACACAAAATGAGTTGTACGTGTTACAAATTTCTGTTTTCTACGCCACAAAACAAAGATACGTTTTTTAATTAACCCTTTTTGTGAATTAGGCTACAGGGAAAAAATTTATATATTTTGGGCGTTTAAAAAAAAGTTTATTATTGTCAGCACACCCGCAAGACAAAGCTTAATTAACCCCCGGATGAATTGCGCCAAAGAATTGAGCCGCACAAATAGTAGCTTTTTTAGCATTTTTACAATTGCGTGTTTTCACGCCAACCCAAAAAGGAAAACAGTTGAATTAACTTTGCTTGTGAATTAGGTACAGGAAAAAGTATATATTTTTGGGTTGAAAAAGAGGTTTTTTTTTGTCACACACCAGCAAAACAAGTTTTTACCCCTGGGGTGTAAATTGCGCCAAAGAAATTTAGCCGCACAAATAGTAGCTTTTTAGCGTGTTACAATTTCGTTTTTCTACGCCACACAAAAAAGATACAGTTTTAATTTAACTTTGCTTGTGATTTTTTACAAGAAAAAAGTATAAAATTTTTGGCGTTGAAAAAGCGGGTTTCTTGGGTCAGCACACCCAAAAAAAACGCTTAATTAACCCTGGATGTAAATTGGCCCCAAGTTACCCCCCAAATAGTACTTTTTACGTGTTACAATTTTCGTGTTTTTACGCCACACAATAAAAGATTCAGTTGTAATTAACCCTTTTTTGTGAATTGGGTACAGGAAAATTTTTATATTTTTGGGGTTGAAAAAGACGGTTTCTTGGGGTCAACACCAGAAAAACAACGCTTAATTAACCCTGGGTGTAAATTGGCAAAAATTGAGCAGCCAAAATTGAAGGGGATTTTTATTGTAAAAACGTGTTTTTTTAAATGAAACAACAAAAATGGCTTTGATCCCCTTGGATATTTAATGTATTGCGCTGAGTGGAGCCAACTGGTTTTAAATCCAATACCCCAAAAAATTAGAAAAAACTTAAGAGAACGTCTCTGAACAACTGGAAACCCCCCAAAAACGCTATTAAAAAACCAAATTTTTCGTAAAAAGCTATAGCCGGGAGCACCTTCCCGATGAGCCAGTGAGGGATGGGGGAGCCCCGGGGTCCCCCCGGGCTTATATAGTGCGGTGAGTCACAGAAAACCCCCGGTTTTCTGATTGGCTTAATTGCAAATTTTCATGCAGGGGTATGCCCTTTCCTCCCAGGGCTTTGCCCCATGTGAGCCATGGCTGCGCCTTTTTCAATCATAAACAACTTCGTTCACCGAAAAACCCCAAAAATTCGATTTGTTCCGAACCCGAAGTTTTCCTAAATTCTAAAAAAAATTCCCCTTCGTTAAATCGATTCGCCTCTCATGATAACCCCCAAATAAATCCTTAAAAAATTTCAAATGCAAAATACCATCAGTTTTTTTCCTTATTTAAAAAGCAAATTTTTCAATGTCCCCATTTAAGGCCATTTGGTACCCGAGTTAATTTTAAAATTAAAAATCCATTTTGTTTCTTCCTAGCATTTACCAAAAAGACCCCCTTTTCCCCCATCCTGATTTAACTTTTCTATTCCAAAAAAATTTTCTTTTTTTGGGATTTCTCATGCAGGGGATTTCTTCTGAACGCGTTGGTACTTTTTATTGGACAAGCCCTGTGGGCTGGTGACGCCCTTAGTCTGCCAGTTAGCTTTTTCGTGTTGGGTATATGAGCGCTGCCGGCCTGGGAGCGCTTGGTTAATTTGAACACGAACGTTCCATTCACTTACTTTGGTCTGTAAAGTGGAGCGCATGTGGAAACTATAATACGATCGGATGCATTTTATGGAAAGAAGCTTTTAGGTACGTTTCAAGAGTTCTTGTATATTTTTGGTGATTTTATGTGTATTTTATACGACCTTTAGTTGTGAGATACGGGAGTTGTTAGGGCTAGAAGAGCGGTTGTGACTATCCACTGGATAACGGTTTCACCATTGCTTTCAATCGAACAGTGATTGTTAGCTATTTTATTTTCTGGAAAGGTAGATACAAGATTAGTTGGGAGTCATATAGAAGAGTTAGCGCTGGTGTCATTGTATATATTAAGTGGAATTTAAGTTTGGGAAATAGCAGTGTTTAATCACTTGACATTTTTTCAGCAGCTCTGCTTTATATTGGCGCTTGTGCTTTATACTTGTTTACTAATTTTATTACTTAGGTATCTCTGCCATAAGTTTTTATAGCAAGCCGATATTATGCATGTAGACTTATGATTTATGGCAGGGGAACGTAAAAGTCGGATAGGCAATGTTACAAATTTTTTTCAAATGAACAAAGATGTAATTGAGAAGAAGGATTATAAAGTAGGTGTAGGGAGAAACATTTGGCGTCAACATTGAAAAATGTTTGTCATAGAAATGAGAGACTTATGGGAGAATCGCATCACTGGAGAGATATCTAGACTATGATGTTGTGTACCTAGATGTCTAAAAGTCAATAAAGAGGGCAGGGGATTTGAGTTAAAAAAACAAAAAAAAAAAAAAAACAAAAAAACAAAAAAAAAAACAAAAAAAAAAAAAAAAAAAAAAAAAAAAAAACAAAAAAAAACAAAAAAAAAAAAAAAATAAAAAAATAAAAAAAAATAAAAAAAATAAAAAAGAAAAAAAAAAAAAAAAAAAAAAAAAAGAAAAAAAAAAAAAAAAAAAAAAAAAAAAACAAAAAAAAAAAAAAAAGAAAAAAGATAAAAAACAAAAACAAACACATTAGATATGCAGGAGTGGGATAATATGTATCAAATGTTTAAGTACAAAACAGTACAATTTATAAAATAGAAAAAGAAAGACTAATCTAATCTAACATCAAATAAAGATATACTTAAACTTTTTCAAAAATTGAAAAAGATTTAAAGGACAAAAAGAAATAGATTCTTAAGTTAATAGTGTAAAATCTAGGATAACAAATGAGTGCAGGAAATTATTGATAAAAAAATTAAAAATTTCAGCGAGATAATATTTCTTTTTGTATGGATAATGTTCGAGTGGAGAAATGAATAATACTCTAAATAAATCTATTACAGATTTTGAGACCACTAGATGAATATACTAGTAGTCCAATTAAATCCTATTACACAATCAAATTTTCTCAACCTTGACTCTGGGAACCCGATTGAAATTCAGGAGAACGTATAGTCCCATTTATCTCCAAAAAATTAGGGTCAAAATAAATCAAAGGAACTTGAATCAAATGGTTGAGCAGATATGTGCAATTATAAATACCTCATATAGATATTGAAATACCCCATATAGAACTAAGAATAACTGTGTTTTTATTCTTCAGGAAAGAGAGGAAATTTACGAAATTGATATTCCAATACAAAATAAATATGAGGGTTGGAAACGTTATCTGATGATTCAATATAATTATCTGGGTTGAAGAACAAACAGAAGGATTAATTCATCCAGATAATATCGTAATTATTAACAATGTAAGATAAAAGAGGAACAACAATGAACAGTAAAGGGGATCATACAAAAATAAGGAAAAATAAAGGTAACCACATGGGTAAAAGTGATGGATTTTGAAACGGAAAAATTAGGGTAAACAGGATTTTTTCAGGTAGGCGGGAAACGAGAGGGGGACAAAGGGGGAGGCAACTCGCCAAAATGAAAAAATTAAGAACTGTAAAGGCTTATGAAAAAAAGCGCAGTTGACCAAAAAAATTTTTTAATCTTAGTTCATATGTATTGAAGGAGGGAGAAAAAATATCTATACTTAAAGGAATAAAATTTGCCCCATAAACTAATTTAAATTGTTTACGCCTACATAGGATGTGAGTAGTTTTGCGAAATTTGCTTGAAATTTTTTTTTCTAATTAAATAATGGTGACAAAAGAGGTTTAATAAAAATAACAATAATAAATATTTCAAATGTAGTAATGTGAATTAAGAAAACGAAGGATGTGAAAATGAACCATAAAACATCTCCATTTAAGACCCATTATCTAAGTTTTATACTTTTAAATGAATATTCGGGAAGCCTTAATACTTTTCAAATGCAGTGATTAAGGATTTGAGAAAAACAAATAGCAAAATTCACAAATCTAAAAAATACGTAAGGGGTAATTGACTAATAATGAAAGAAAAGCTATATTAAAGATACAAGAAAATAATAATTGATCACTGTACGACCAGCCATATAAGGGGGGATAGCATTGTGATATTAATTCAGCCATCATATGATAAAGAAGCAATGCGGTTTTTATCTGATACACAATCCTACAAAAATATATCAACTGTTCCAAACAACAGTATCTTCAGGATTTAAAAAAAAATGAGTCTTTTATGGTTTTGAAATAGGATTATTACAAAAAGGGAATTTGATTTCTATATATAATAAAACACTAGAATCTCGGCTATTTTACTTTCTGCCCAAGATCCGTAAAGATCAATTAAACCCACCAGGAAGCCCCCATTTATCGGGTATAGGATGTTTATATATAATCATCAGAATATGTAGATGTCCTATACTGTCTACAGTTAAGATATTACCTGCATATTTTAAGGACACAAATCACATTCTAATGAACTCATAAAATCAAATGGAAGGATGTCTACTTTCTTTTACTTTAGACATAACCTCACCTTTATATGTTATACAACTTGAAAAAGGTTGTCAAATGATTAACTTTTTTGAAAAAAGGAAGATTAATAAATTGCAACACTAATAGATTATATTGGTGGACTGTGAAGATTTATTTTAGAACATAATTACTTTTTTATATAATGGTAAATTTTATTTACAAACATGGGGGGTACCGCCATGGGGACCAATTTGCTCTGAGTTATTGCCAAATCTCTATGTGGGCGGTTGGGAGGAGTCTATGATCTTTCCAGAAGGTAAGTTAAGGAGAACAAATATTCTCTGGAAAAGATTCAATAGACGATTGTGCTATTGATTTGGCAGGATCATTAGATTCATTAAATATGTTATTAAATTAAATTAAAAAAAATAACTTTTTCCTTACATTTAACTATTGAATTAGTAAAATGGCAGTACATTTTAAGGATATTACAATTTTTTATTGAACAAAATTCTATACAAACTAGATAGCTATCGGGAAAAGACGGATATAATAGTTTTATTACCATACAATAACTTCCATTTATCTAGATGGGTCTCTAAAACATTCCAAAGGCCAATTTTTGTGAATTAAACGGAACTGTACAAGATCGTGAGACTATGAGAAGAAGGCAGACAAAATTATGCTCCAAATTTTTAAGTAGCGGATACAATAAGAGGGTTACAAGCAACAAAGGAAGAAATAAAGAATGATCCCGCAAGAAGTACTTTTAATAAAAATAATAGCAATAATGAGGAATTTAAAACTACTATAGAGGAGGAGAATATATAGAACAACACAAATAGCCAAACTCCTAGTATAACTCAGTATCATGATCATCAAAATTTTTTAAAAACATAATTTATAACATTGGTCTTTTTTAAAACTGGATGATACAAATATGGAGATTTTTTGTCAAAGATTCCTAGATTTATTTTAAGAAAGATGGATTTTGTAGTAATTTTATAGAACCTACGGTTTAAAAATATGGTCAAACCTTCAGTTAAAACACCAGCAGTAATGGTATTGACACAGGAATTACCTGGTTGGAAAATAACCTATAAATCGGTTACGGTTTTTACTCATGTGGACAATGTTATGCATGCCGAGGTTTGCCATGCTAATAAAAGTAAAACTTTAAATTTTAGTAATGGAAACTACTTATGAACGTTTTGAAATGAAAGATAGTATTACATGTCAAACCAAATTATGTAATATATGGATAATATGACCATGTGACAAAATGTATATAGGTAGACAAATGGACATTATATGTTAGTTTGAGAGAAACATTTTTTTAACATTCCAGAGAGTGTATTTAGGGACATACTATCCTGAAATTTTTGTCACCTGCATGAGCAAAACCCTAAAAAATGTAATTTTTTTGGAATTGAACAAGTTATTTTAGGAGGGAGGAAAGGGGATCTTATTGGTAAGATTTAGGATAGAAACATAATGGATTTTTAAATTTATATACTCAGGTAACAAATGGCCTTAATTGTTGACATTGAATATTTGCATTTTAAAGAAGGAACTAAATGCATGATGGTACTTGCATATATGTCTTTTTTAGGATTTATTTTGGGATTATCAATATTTTTATTATTGTATCTTTTGGGATTTATTACTTTTAAGGATTATATAATGTTAGTGAGAATTCAGTAAAAAAAATTTAATATTTTGATAATAAAGATTAAAAGTTTTTATATTTACATCTAATCGCTTTCATCTAAACTGACAGAAAGAAAGGGATGGTAGTTAATGCTAGCTTGGCAATTCCAATGCAGCCTTGATGAAGGAAGCCGTGATTTTTTCCGAAACGCGTTGGTACTTTTATATTGGACAAGCCTCTGTAGTCTAGGTGACGTCACCTTAGTCTGCCAGTTCGTTTTTACGTGTTGGATATCTAAGCGCTGCCGGCCGGAGCGCTTGGTTAATTTGAACGCGAACGTTCCATTCTTTACTTTGTCAGTAAAGTGGATCGCTGTGGATATAATACAATCGGATGCATTTTATGGAAAGAGCTCTTAGGTACGTTGCAAGAGTTCTTGTAATTTTTGTTGCTTTTATGTGTATTTTATAATGACCTTTAGTTGTGAGATACGGAGTTGATTAGGGTAGAAGAGCTGATTGTGGACTAACCACTGGATCAGGTGTTCACCATTGCTTCAATCAACAGTGATTGTTGAGCTATTTTATTTTCTGGAAAGTTGCTACATTTAGTTGGAAGGCATATAAAAAGAGTTAGCGCTGGTGTCATTTGTTTCTATATATAATTGGTAATTTAAGTTTGGGAAATAGTCAGAGTAATCCATTGACATTTTTTCAGCAGCTCTCTCTTATATTGGCGCTTGTGCTTTATACTTTTTACTAAACAAAAAGCAAAACTAAAGGGAAGAAACTACTATAGTTTAATAAAGAAAGAAGAATAGTAGCAGTCTGCCTTTAAGAGGTATTGACCATGTTGCACTGGGTTGCCTGGCACCCACGTGTTGAGTTTATTTCGGGGGTCAACCAGTGGAGTTCATTTGAGGGGGTCCACTCTACACCTTCTGCACATGACTCTTGTGCTCTGTCTTTCTCTGCCTTTTCCTCTGAAAATCAGCCACAAGCCAGGCTCATCCAAGGGCCCACCATGCAGAAAAAATCGCCAGGGGTTTCCTCTGCTCTCCCGTGGGCCAGTTTGAGACTGGATGTAGAGAAACAGAAATGATAGCTGATAGAGTGTTGTATAAAGTCACAAAAAGGCAACATTATTAATGTTGCTAAACCATCAAAAAGGAAAACAAAATGCCAAATCTGTTTAAAAAAAGATGTAACAGAAGAAAAACTGGCACTAAAACAACTAGTAATGGGAAAAGTAACCATATTGATGAGGACAAGATAGCTGCTGATCATTTCAGTGGCTACTTTTGTTCAATATTTTTAGAAGGTGGTCTTCTGAATTATAATATTCATGAACATGGAATTATCTTTTGAGACTCCTATTTTAGGAGATCTTACTCATTTGAAGTTAAATAAGATAATCGACTACATGTATGAACAGCTGCGACCAGAATACTGGCCTCAAAAAGTTGTAGTAGACCAGTTCTATAGATGTATGAACAGGCGTACTCCAAATTTTGGCGCCATAAGTGCCTCAGTACTGCACCAAAGACACTTTTTAGCGCGCCAAAGTTTTGGGGCATTCTGGGGGCGTGTCGCACCACCTTAGTAGAAGTAGACACATTTATGATTCTTTGACACCAAAACTTTGGCGCAGAAAAGTTAGAACAGCCAGACCAAGTTAAAGGTGTTCTGCCTGAGTTGTCGTATTGGCTCTACACTGCACCTGTATGTATGAACTGCAGAAGAACAGCTTCATACATTCTGACGCAGTCTATACTACCTTAAAGCGATTTAGAGCTGGTCTATCAGCGCCAGAATTCATACATGTCACCCGATGTGTCTAGTTGGCATGTACCCACAGTTCTTAAAGAACTACAGTTTGTGATTGCTACACTTCTAGCTGATTTGTTTAACCAATCCCTTCTAACAGATGTTTCTGTTGATTGGAGAATGATGTTCCCACACAAAGGGACAATTAGAAGGAGCTAGTAACTACAGGCCAGTTAGCTTGACATCCGTAGTAGTAAAAATAATGAAAACTTCCTGTTGGAAAACTAAAACCCAACAAGTTGTTGGACCCAAAACAACATGGCTTCAGGGTCAAATCTTGTCATACTAAACTAATTAATTTGGATGTTAGTGGTATTTTGGGTATGTCCTATTGGGATTTTAGCAGCGCCTTTGATACAGTTCTACAGAAATAGCTCATAGGTGTTATAAAACATTTTGCAGTTGCATGAGGAATACATGTTCTAGTGTTATTGTTAATGGTGTGCATTTTGAACAAATACTTTCTACAAGTGGTGACAACATGAGTTTGGGACCTGTTCTTTTTAATATGTAAGTGGCAGAGGAGCAGGTTTGGTAGGTAAGGTTTACCTGTTTGCTGATGCCACAGAAGTGTGCGATAGAGTTGCTAGTCTCAGATGTGTCTGTAACACAGAGAATGGTGTTTGTTTCCAAATGTAAGTTAATGCACTTGAGCAAAGGAGTCATCTGTCCAACTTCTATATTTGCAGTTATGTGTTAGGTAGGTTTTCTGAAGAGAAAGATTTGAAGATATTTATTTCTGATTAGTTCAAAATGATTCACCGGTGCGGCCAGGCAGTAGAGAAGGCAAACTGAATGCTTATCTGCATGGTGTCAGAGAAAATATAGGGTTAAGTGATTTCTCTATTACTCACTAAGTTTTTAATGTTCATATTTCTTAGACTTAGGAATTAGTTTTATGTCCTTGATGCTTAGGCTGGATGTAGTTATAGATGTAATAAATAAATTTTAGGTCTTCAATATTAAATTGTTTCTAATTTTTAGCAGACACAAGAGGTATATGTCTATGGTTTATTTAAAGTTATTCTCCCATTGGTTGGTTTTTGTCCTTCCAATTTCAAATAACTGATAATCCACATTTGTTTATATATGTATGGCGACAGAGGTGATTACCGTAACATTCCATCACTTATTTCCCAGAATCCTCTGGATGCTATCAACATGGCCTCCAGATTATTTAGCTATCCACAACAGTAAACAATCTGTTTTCCTAGTATTTAATAAGTAAAACAATGGTTAGAAAAGCTATTTTTTTAATTTTAATTAAAACATTAATAATGGCTGTTTGATTTACCAGGTGATATGCTGCAAAGTAATTATCAGTAAAGCAAAACAAAGATAATGTAAAGGTTACTGCTTGCAAAGAAAAGTATGTTGATTAGAAGGAACCAATTGTAGTGTATTATGATGCACATACGTCCATTCTGATATTATTTTGGCTCAGTGGCGGGTTTATAGTGACAACTATAGCTAGAGGTATATTTAGTGAGAATACATCTGGAATACTCGTTCAGTTTTGGAGACCTCACCTAGAAAAGATGCTGAGAAAATGGAACAGAACCAAAGATGGGCTACAAGAACAGTGGAAGGTCTCAAGTACAAAACAAAAACTTAAACCACATAATTTGTATAGTCTGGAGGAAAAAGAGGAGGAGGACACGACTTGAACATTTAAATGTGCTGCCCTGTCTGAGAAAAGGATGTGATACAGGGAGAGAAGCTGAACTCTGTGATATATAGGGTTATATGATAGAGGAGAGAAGCTGAGCTCTTTGATATAGAGTTACTGTCTATGATATAGAGGAGAAGCTGAGCTCTGTGAAATGCTGGGTTACATGATACAGAGAGAGAAGCTGAGCTCTGTAATATATAGGGTTATCATAGAGGGAAAGGAGCTGAGCTTTGTGATATATGGGTTTATATGATTTGTTGCTGAATTTCTGTAAATGTGACATTAAAAGTACCGCTGACCACACCAACATAAAGGGTTTGACAGTTTTCTCTGTACACACACTGATACAGGGAAAGCTGTCAATCACTGTATGTGCGCAGGGTAAGCAGGACTCCTACTGTCTCTAAAGGAGCCCTGTATTTTCTTTGCTTTTTACTCAGAAATCCGGTTCCAATTCGTATAAATCTATATGTCACAGAACTCAACTTCCTTCCCTCTATCACATCCTGCTCTCAGATAGGAAGGTATAAACCACCTGACAGGTTCCCTTTAAGTAATGATCAGGAGGAAATTTAACAAAAGATAAAGACATTACATACCAAAATGATTTGGGAGAAAGATAAAACGTTGTCAGATATTACAGTCAAACATTGGTGCAAATCAGTTTAGAAGCTTGTTAAATTTGTTTTTTGATGCATTTCTATAAGTAGTCACAGTATTTGGTGTTTGCTTGCCATTTTATGTTGTCCTGTTGCAATGCCATGAAGCATATGCAGTTCTCGGTCCCGTTGCTAGGCACATCGTTTTCAGGATGGTATTTTGGGGGAACTGAGGGATTCTTGCACAGTTTCCTAGATACCCAGCTTTACAAGTCATTACAAGCAGTGGTGATCTTGTCCCTTAGCACAACTGATCATGATACCATTATAGGGAAAGAATCAATAAAATTTAATTGAAAAAGGTAAAAGTGGTCAATAATTAGATTTTTTAGTACTACAGGAAAATTTAATTTTAGATGAACAGGGCTTCACTGCATTTAAACTTGAAATATAATAGATGACGTGTGCTGATAAGCCTTTAAGAATCAGACATATACTGTATGAAGCGATATAGTACATTAAAGCCTGAGTACCACAGATCATTTTCTGTTCAAAAATTTGATATGACAGGAGCATTAGTGTATTTTAGGAAAGATTACACAATAGCCCGCAGAGATATAGCTAAAGTGGATATGGGGGCAGCAACCATTTCTAGACCGAAGTGCCTCTTTTCCACAGAATAAAACATCAGTAGACTAAATAGCACATGGCAGATAAGGGGCCAGGTAAAACATCATGAAGGTTTGCACTTGGGCCCAGCAGGAGGGAGTTACACCTCTGACAGTATGTGATGTATGTAACTTGTCATATTAAAGTATGGAATGTTCTAAATGTTGATTATATAGTTTATTGTATGATTTTTACTATTAAAATATGCAAGTGACTGCAGGAAAGATTGCAAGAATTATGATTACTTTGCAACTACGGAATGCTTCTACACCAGTCTCTACAGGGAAATATAAAGCACAAATTGTATGTAGACACTCTTAATACAAGAATACTCCAAGGGTCCAGTTGTTTAGTTATTGGAATTGTTACAGCATTGTTTGGTTTTCAGACTGCAGCTATTTATGTCGACTTAGCAACACTGTATCTAAACAGGAGATGTGATTACTTTAGGAGGTAAACAGACATTCAACACATTAGAACACACTCTCCTTGGGAGGAGGCAGGAGGCTGACACATTTTTTTTCTCATTTTAAACAGACTTATCTATATTATCAATCTTGTGTTTATTGCATTTTGATGTAACTTTTTTGCCGACATTCCCAGCAGCATTAAATTATTATTATGCGCATTGTTACAGATTACTGTTGGCATGGAAACTTGGGTGTAAAAAGCAACGTGAAATCATTTGGACATGGTAGTTTTGTATTTCTGATGAGCAGGAGCCGATTTCCAAAATGATTACTGCTTTAAGATAGCAAATGTCCTCTTTCACTACAGCTGTGGGTACAAGAAACATTTTCCTTTGTTTTTTTTTTTTTTTAAATGTGAGCAGTAATACAGCAGTAGCAACAAATAAGAGAACTTGCATTTGAGTTACAATTCTGTGATATCATATACGGCTATTATTATGTATGAATGATCCATTTTTCTGCCTTTCAGATATATTTTTTATTGATTGAAATTGTTTATTGTTGATCCTATTTTGGTGATAGTTTCTAATCTAAGTGTAAACGCCGGAATAATAAAGCTTGGAAGCAAGTATTTTGCGTTATTATATAGCATGTCTACAGCTGTCCCCTATGGCATTAAAGTATAGATGCTGTAAACGGCTGGAGCTGTACAGTAATAGCCTGCAGGTCTTCTGGGAATTTTCAGATTTCTTGCACTTGTCTACCAGACCCATCAGAAGCCCAACCAGACCCATGATCTAAATGACAAGCCAGTGAGTGCATCTCAATAAGGTATCAGGGTGACATTTGATTTTAACACGAAGGTGACTTTTTGACAAGTGACAATAAAATGTGACTTCTCCTACATAAATGAGTGGTATCAAGGTCTAGTGCAGTTTCAGTATTTAAAATTATGTCACCCTGACAAACATTATTTGATAATTCAATCAGCTATCAATGTCAATCATCGGTCCTTAAAGTAGGACAGAAGACTATGTAAATGTCTGTAACTGGAGAGCACTAAAGGGACATGTATGAACGGGGCTGCGCCAGAAGTCTGGCATATTTTCAGCCCAACATCAGGCGCAGCCCCATTTTCACTACTGAAAATGCTCCTGAACGGCATTATCAGGAGCATTACAGAACGCAAGTGGCACTTTGCAGCGCGCCTGATTTCCGGGGGCGTGCGCGAGGCGGGGCGCACTAGAACCATATAAATCTATAGATTTATAGCTTCGCTATGGCAATTCTAGGCGTATTACTGCCGGAACAGGTATACTACTTCCAGAGGGGTTTACCTGAACCAGAAATTTCATGTTAGCGCTAGAATGTGCCTGATTTATGACCAGCTGTAGAACGGGTTCATAAATCAGACGCATTCTATGCTATAATAATGCGCATGAAATTTGGAGTTTAAATGCCAAATTTCATACATGTGGCCCTAAGTGTTAGGGTCATAGAATAGGATGCTGCTTGGGCAACATCTCCTGTACAGCCAGTAACACAAACCCATTGTACTATTTTATATACTGCTATATGCTGTTGTGATACCAGAGTGAAATAATGAATGGCCCTACTATATTACTTGACCCCAAAACAACCTTGCTACGAATTGTAGCTTTTACTTGAAACCTTTTATACAGCTTAGAGATGCTACCATTTGCTATAAATTCAATAGCTTGTAGTCAGATGTCAGAGAAAATCTTAATGTTGCCAGTAGTTAATGTACAGTATGAATTATCTGAATTGAATAAGGAGATGTGAATAAAGTGATCTATTTTCAAACCGCCTTTAGAATCCTGTTGCAGTACATGATTAATTCAGCTACATATAAACTGAATTGACATTTCTTTTACTTGGAATTAATCTGCTAAGAATAAAAGCCATAGATTTCTAATGAGTAAAATAGAAAGGGTCTCATGAATCAGCATGCAACTTTGCAGGTAAGAGTGACCTTGTTGCTTATACATGAGGCCTATAATTATTTAAGAAAAGAAAAAAATACGTGTGAAAATAACCATCTTGAAAAGGAATGAAAAAAGAGTGTGTGCGCAAATAAACTACTTAAAAAAAGTTAGACATATTTGACTTTGGGTTAAGATTTCAGGATGAATATAAATAGAGATGGGCGAATTGATTTTAAGGAAGTGGAATTAGTTTAGAATTTCAGGAAAACTTTGATTTTGAACGAAGTTGAAGTTTGGGGTGATTCGCGGGAACGAAGCGTGTTTTTGATTGATAAAATGGCTGCGAGCACATGGCGTTACATGGGGCAAAGAACTCTGGGAGGAAGAAGGGCATAGCCTGCATGACATGTGCAGAGATGAAGCCAATCAGAGACCGGCGGGATTCTGTGACGTCACCGCACTATATAAGTCTGGGCGCCATGCTCGCTCCTCACACTCACTGTACTGTGTAGGGAAGCTGCTCCTGCTGCCGCCGCTGCTGCTTATGATATCTCATACTAAAGAACTCACTTTTATACAGCGATTTTTGGGGGGTGTCACAGCTTGTCTCAGAGACTGCTTCTCTTACGTTCTAATTCTGATTTTGTGGGGTATTGGAACTGAAGTCCAGTGTGCGTCCAATGCAGCTGCATATACATTTTAATGCTATCTGCTCAGTTCTTTAGCACATTGAATATCCAAGGGTTATCTAAGCCTGTTCCTGTTGTATTCAGTTGAAGAAACAGCGTTTTTACAATCCAAATACCACTTCATTTTTGGTTGCTCATTTATTTTGCGCAATTTAGGTCCAGGGGTTAATTAAGCGTTGTTCTGCTGTTGTGATCACTAAAAGAAACGTTCCTTTTCACCGCCAAAGAAGAAATTTTGCCTGTAGCATAATTCATATCCGAAGGTTAATTTAAATTTTTTCTGTTGTGTTCCGTAAAATACACGCCGTTTTAACACGCTACAAAGCTGGTAATTATTGGCAGCATATTTCTTTTGCACAATTTACATACAAGGGTTAACTAAGTATCTTTCTGCAGTTGTACTTAGTAAAAGAAACATTCTTTTTCACCGCCAAAAAAGAAATTTTGCCTGTAGAATAATTCATATCCGAAGGTTAAAAGGGTTTTGCCACCATGTAATGTTGACGTGGGAACCTCCAAAATGGGTATTTAATCACTTTTCTAAATATATGTGATTAAAAAAAGTGAAAACTCTGAGAGCTACAGCATTTCTCAACCCCCCTTGGTTACCACAAAGCTTCCCCTAGTCACGACCTAGGAGCTGAAAGGCCGCGCTTGCGTGAATCACTTCTTATCTGATGACAGGCAGAATGAATGGTCTTTTAAGGCACCGGGTAGCAATATGTGTTCTTTTGTATACAGAATAACTAGCTGTAGTGTTATTAGATCCCTGCTTTATCTGATGAAGAAGCTTTCAATCTGCTGTTTAGAATAGGTGTTCTCTTTTGTATACAGAATTCACAAGTTATAGTTTGATTATTTGAGTGAACATGTCACAGGATCCCCTTATGCAGCTCTGTGCTCTGGCTGTGTGTGTCTGTGTGCAGCTCTGTCTCTTGCTGCCTGATTTGTTTACATTACATTAACTGCTTAGCAGATAAGGTTTCTCCTGACAGTGCCGTCTGAAGCTCTGTGTCTTGCTGTATTGAATCCACTGTTGTACTGTTTATTAGTTCACTTAAGTTTTGAGACGCTCCCTTTGGATTCCTCACTCCCCCCTCCCCTCTCCCTCTCTCCACTGCAGCTTCATGACTCAGCGTGATTTGTTGACATCTTGCTCTCATACTGAACGGAGGTCAGTAATTGGTCTGGTTGCAAATCCCCTTTAATTAAGCCTGTTTGTGCTTTAATATTCAGTAAAATACACAGTGTTTTTAAACGGCACATACAAGTACATTTTTCCTGCCCATTTGTGGAGCACAATTTATATCCAAGGGTTACCCAAGCTTGTTAGTGGGTTCATTTGGAGTCAAATACAGGGTTTGTTTTTATCATATACAGATATCTTCATCAAACAGTGTCTGTACATTTTAGAACAAACAGTATGTCAGACAGAGAGGTGGCAGGCTCTTCACCTGTGAGTGGCAGTGGCACAAACATTCCTGGAGTAGGCCAGCACAGCAAGGGGACATCGCAGCAGGGGTCACTCAGTGAGGCCACAACTGCCGCTGTCATCTAGTGGCCGTGTGTTGTTCAGCAACCCAAGGGTTCTTGATTGGTTATAGGAGTGGCTCATCTCAAACCTGGTGAAGCATCCACAACCCTTTTCCGCCCAGCTTTGGCAGGCACAGGAGATTTTGGATTTGGGGAAGAAACAATGTGAAACAAACTCAGGGTCAGAGTGTAATAATGTTTTAGGGGGGATTTTTAAGGGAAACATATATATTTCTAATGCTTTTGTAATGAAGTTTGTGGTGCAAAAACATTATTACACATACAAGCTTAGCTGAACAGCAGAGATATTCCAAGATGGCGCCTGCTTCCTGAACCACTCCCCACCATGTGCCAGCATGGACCTGGGTGGAAACCATGACCATATCTGGAGAACCAATCAACTAGTGCCACATTCCTGAAGACTGCAAGAAACAAAGGAACTTAGCCACGCCCTGAAGCCAGTTTGTAAAAAAACCATTGTATTGTAATCAAGTCTCTCTCTTCTGGGTCTGCTTCACACTGAGGAGGAACTCATATCAGCTCTGTGTCTGATGTCATTTCTTCATGCCGGCAATCAGTGTTCAATTTGGACAGCAGTAGTCATGCGGTGTACCCCTGAACCCCAACATTTGGCGCCTAGTAAGTGGGGCAGTACCAGACGGGACGCATTTCCTTGGGGGACCTGACGGTAACCACCTGGACTTACCTCGGACTGTCCAAAACGGGAGACTGATCACCTCCACTTGAAAACACGGTAAGTCTACTGGTTTTCTTATTGAAATCTGTAGCTTGCCTGTGTATTTGGACGGTTCCAGGTTGGGTCGGGGTGTTTGTCCGGTCAGCCCGGGGTTTCTGGTCGGCGCAGAGCGTTCCCGCTGTACTGTCTCAAGAACCTGATCCCAGCTGCCGAGCCTGCCTGACTACTGTCTGTGTTGGTAGATCCTGCGGACAAGGACTGACACACGGGGTTTAATTTGGAAATCCTACCTAGATTGGGCTTGATGCTGTCAGTTGCAGACTAGGAAATTCTAGCTAGACTGAAGCACATGTTGCTGGTTGCAGACTAGAGGAAGTTCTAGCGAGATTGGATACACAGAGGAGATGTTGACATTTGCAGACTAGACAAGACTCTAGCTAGATCAGGACAGCGCCAATTGCAGAGTAGGGGAGAAATTCTAGCAGAAGGGACTCCCAGCTAACCGGTAGCTCGAGAGGGAGGTACGCTAGGACGTGTGTGTTTAATAAGCGTTAATATGATTAGGTTCCTCAAGTTTATGAGGGGTAAAAACGGCCCGTTATAGGGCTCAGTCAGTCTGCAGGATCTAGTGGAGGGAAGAAAAGAAGCATGTAGAGAAAAGAAAGAAAGAACCATGTAGAGAAGGTTAAAAAATTTAATGAACATGTGTGGTTTTCACCAGGAGGGTAGACTTCAACTCACTTGTGAGCTTTAGCTGTGAAAGACAACAAGGGAGGGCTTGACGATAGCAAGCTTTTAGATGATGCATTAGTTTGAAAAAAGACAGCTGAAGAGATATCAAAAGAAGGATGGTCTGAGACTGAATGTAGGGATAAGAAAGGAAATGTTCTTGGTTATAAGTATTGTCCGCTGACAAAATGTCCACCACCTTATAATGGAGCTGATTCTAAGTGCTGGGAGTGTCCCAATTGTGGCCAGCAAAATCCGCCCCCTGCTGAGTATTGTGTTGCATGTGGCAGAGGAAGTCCAAATCCTGCTCCTTCCTGTACCAAAAAATTTCCAGTGCCTCTGTCCCTCCCAATACCTCTCACTCCCACAACTCCAGTCACTTCCTCAACACCTGATGAGTCATCTGATTCTGTCCCTTCCGCCCCTAAGCTTACCATAAAGAGTGCAGCGAGAATAGTTGTGTCAGAGGGTATCAGCTCGTTTTCTTTTAGACTAAGGAAGTATATAAGTTTTAGTTTGTTTATAAGTTTGCATCTATTGTATAATTTATAATTCTGCATGCTCAGGGTCATTATATGAGAACAGCTCCTTTTATTGCAGGGATATGTAGTTACATTGTTGCATATTTTTAATGAACTGAATATAGGAAATGTTACTGTTTTATAATGTCACTGACATGCTTGTGCTTTATTTTAGGTGGTTAATCTGATATATTTGATTTGAAAAATGAACTAATTATTCCTTAAGTCAAATGATGGTGAAGGTGATTTCCTGACTATAAGAGTAACATATTGGAGTAGACGTCTTTATAAATTGGGTTACAACTAAATTTAAAAAAAAAAAAAATCCACGTGGTATTTACTGAGCTCATTTTAATATCTTGCATTGTGTGCACATATTATTTTTGACCTTTATTTCAGGGTTGCTTTTTATGATATAGCCAGTTTCCAGCAGGGCACGACGGACGCCAACTAATAAATACTTTTTTTCCCCCTTCCCCAAATGTTTAACTGTCTGCGGGATGTGATTAAATTGTCTGTTTATTTGCAGGAGTAAAGAAGAGATTTCTAGTGATCGGAGATCTCATAAAATACCTCAGTGACATCACTTGTTAAACAAAGCCCCGGGGCATATAAAAAAATATATATATATATATATATATATTTTTTTTTAAAGTTAAAGTTTTTTTTGAGGGGTTTCTTTTTGGTAGTACTACCCCTATTGCTTTTTAGTAAAGGTTTTAGTTCAACCAGAGTAAAAACGACTGCGCAGTCATAATTAGAAGATCATTTTTGTTTTATTTTATTTCTTTTTGTTTGGAGCTCCAGATGATAGTTTTTTTTTTTTGTTTTTGTTTTTTTTGAGAGAAGTGTGGAATTGAGTGAATGGGTCATTGTCCTTGTTTGTGTTTGATTAATGCTTGTATGTCTGTAAATCCCTATTCATGAAGCCTTATGCATTGTTTACAATTGCAGATAAGGCCACAAAGCATGTTTACCTAGCAAAAGCAGTGAGTTTAAGACAATACTGTGACTGACTGATCAAGAGTTAATTATGTGATAAGAGGTTTAGGTTAATTTGTTTCTATTAAAAGTCATATGAGCCATCGGAGGATACAACACAGCGACATACTTTAGAGCTCATATAAGGTGTATGAGAGTTTATATGTTTATATGACATAGAAAGCATTGAAGGGTTTTATTCAGTGACAGATTAGATGAAAGCAGATCTGAGGAGGGCAGGTTAGGCCAATGCAGATAATGTTAATTGTGAAAGAAAATCATGAATTATGTGAATATATATATATTGCATCACACAAATAAGAAACATGAGAAGAGCTGTTTGAAAATTTAGTGATAGGAGAATGTTATATGTTGCACCACTACAGAGTGAGAAGAAGGATAATATGATTTGTTTTGTTCTTTGTGTTTTTATGTTGATATTAATCCAAATGCCAATATATGAGTTTTATAGAAATCGTATTTACATAGTAGTTAGATTGTCATGTGATGAGAAGTTTTATTATTCTGAAGTACATTCTTGCTGTGTCAGAAAGCTTCAAAGGCCAATACGGGCAGAGTTTCTTTTTTTAATTATTTTTAATTTTTCTTACTGGACATTCATTCACTGCAGGGGTTTTGAAGATCAAACTGGAGGAGAGCAGGTTATTCTACTGCTCTTATGTGACTGAGTATATGTGATTGAGATTAAACAGAGTGCCATGTCCACCCCACCCCCGCACAGCCACACTTACTCTACAGGACAATTTATTACCTGCAAGGATTCAAGATTGTTTTCAAAGTTCATCTTTAGCATGCCAAGGGGCCAGGAGCCCGAAGACTGAGATGAGGGATTACGAAGGTGCCAGGAGCTGCCACAGACAACAAAAGATACCGCAAAGAGGAGCTGATGCATTGACCACCATGCCTGCACAAGCCACCATGTCTGCGCCAGTGTTGATCGCCATGTCTGCACCAAGCACTGATCACTGACCGCCCCGTTTGCACCGGCATTGATACCGCCAAGGGGCTCTGATGTCTGCACTCCTTCCCAAGTCCTATCATTCTTGTTGTTTTACAGTCTATGAAGATATAAGACTTCTACAGACTAAAGAGAGATCTTTTACACACAGAACTATTTTTAGTTTATTTTTTCACTTTTGTTTTCAGCCTATAACCGTGGCCAATGTTGTTTTCTGCACTTAGCAACAATGAATTTAAAGGGCATGACCAAGATTAGGATCCAGATGATTAGAAGGGAAAGAGTATGGGCCTGTCAGGCTGGAAAGCCCAACTACAAAGGGGGTAACTCACATAGGAGTGGCTCATCTCAAAACCTGGTGAAGCATCCACAACCCTTTTCCGCCCAGCTTTGGCAGGCACAGGAGATTTTGGATTTGGGGAAGAAACAATGTGAAAGAAACTCAGTGTCAGAGTGTAATAATGTTTTAGGGGGGATTGTTAAGGGAAACATATATATTTCTAATGCTTTTGTAATGAAGTTTGTGGTGCAAAAACATTATTACACATACAAGCTTAGCTGAACAGCAGAGATATTCCAAGATGGCGCCTGCTTCCTGAACCACTCCCCACCATGTGCCAGCATGGACCTGGGTGGAAACCATGACCATATCTGGAGAACCAATCAACTAGTGCCACATTCCTGAAGACTGCAAGAAACAAAGGAACTTAGCCACGCCCTGAAGCCAGTTTGTAAAAAAACCATTGTATTTTAATAAAGGCTCTCTCTTCTGGGTCTGCTTCACACTGAGGAGGAACTCATATCAGCTCTGTGTCTGATGTCATTTCTTCATGCCGGCAATCGGTGTTCAATTTGGACAGCAGTAGTCATGCGGTGTACCCCTGAACCCCAACACTGTTGTACTGTTTATTAGTTCACTTAAGTTTTGAGACGCTCCCTTTGGATTCCTCACTCCCCCCTCCCCTCTCCCTCTCTCCACTGCAGCTTCATGACTCAGCGTGATTTGTTGACATCTTGCTCTCATACTGAACGGAGGTCAGTACTTGGTCTGGTTGCAAATCCCCTTTAATTAAGCCTGTTTGTGCTTTAATATTCAGTAAAATACACAGTGTTTTTAAACGGCACATACAAGTACATTTTTCCTGCCCAATTGTGGAGCACAATTTATATCCAAGGGTTACCCAAGCTTGTTAGTGGGTTCATTTGGAGTCAAATACAGGGTTTGTTTTTATCATATACAGATATCTTCATCAAACAGTGTCTGTACATTTTAGAACAAACAGTATGTCAGACAGAGAGGTGGCAGGCTCTTCACCTGTGAGTGGCAGTGGCACAAACATTCCTGGAGTAGGCCAGCACAGCAAGGGGACATCGCAGCAGGGGTCACTCAGTGAGGCCAGAACTGCCGCTGTCATCTAGTGGCCGTGTGTTGTTCAGCAACCCAAGGGTTCTTGATTGGTTGACTAGGTCATCCACTTCCTCCCAGATGACATCTGACAACCCCAGCCAAGAGTTGGTGGGAACGTCAGACACAACCCTTAATTGACATGGCCCTGGAGCGGGTCAGTGACCCTCACCTGTCCTCAACCCGCCTCTGTCATATCCGGTTCCCTCAGCCAGAGATCTACTATGTGGTCTGGGCTCAGCTCCGCTGTATAGCGAGGATGAACAATTTGAGGATGGAAGTCAGCAGCTACTTGGCAGCGAAGAAATGGGGCCAATATCCCCTGCTTCTTGCGGTAGGCGGCAAAGTTTAGATGTGGAGAGTGGCATGGGAGGTCATGTTGTGAGGGGTCAGCCTCTGCATACCAAGACCGGTGATGAGGACAGCAGTGACGATGAAACACAAATTGATGATGATGTAGCCGACTGCACTTGGGAGCCGGGTGAAGCATCGTCATCGTCAGAAGAAGAGGGCATCCGCTTGCGCGTCAGGCAACTACGGTCAGGGCCAGTTCATGTCCTTTACGGCCCACTGGGTGAATGTGCTTCCTGCCCAGGCACACCAACAACTTGGACAGGAGATGCTGCTTTCTCCTCCACGTTGTCAAACTGCGGCTCCTGCGCCAATGTCCGCTTCCTCCTCCACCACCACCATCTCAGCCTCCACAAGTACTGCTCCATCATACCACATGTGTAGGGCACAGCGGTATCATGCAGTTCTACACCTGGCTTGCCTCGGCGAACGAAGTCACACAGGGGAGGAACTGCTCCGCGTCATGCAGCAAGAAATCGATGTGTGGCTTTCTCTGCGCCAACTGCAAATTGGAACCATGGTGACAGACAATGGGAGGAACATGGTGACCGCGCTGCACCGAGGAGGGATGGTCCATGCGCCCTGCATGGTGCACGTGTTCAATCTGGTTGTGAAAAGGTTCCTTAAGTCTTCCACCGATCTTCAGAAGATTCTGAAAATGGCCAGGAAACTTTGCATGCACTTCATCCATTCCTACAAAGCCAGAAAACACCCTCCTCGAGTTGCAGCGGCAGAACGGCTTCCCCCAACACACTCTGATATGCGATGTTTCCACCTGTTGGAATTCCAGCCTGCACATGTTGGACCGACTGTATGAACAGAGAAAGGCCATTAACGATTTTTTGATGATCCAGGCGGACAGGAGTACTCCCCTGTGTAACTTTGATGTCAGCCAGTTGCAGCTCATGCGCGACACCTGTCGTTTGCTGCGGCCATTCGAGGAGGCCACGTTATTTGATTTTGCCAGGACTATGGGATGAATAACATCATTCCACTGCTTCATGTCCTGGAACAGATGCTGAAAAATCTGTCTGGGTAGGGGACTGGAGACGTGGCGACTACATTTCGCGGCCACATGAGTCCGATGGGGACTGAACTGGAGGAGGACATTGGTGCAGAAGCATTGTCTGGTGAAATGAGTGGATTTTCTACTCAGGTGACAAGAGAGGAGGAGCAGGAGCAGCTGGAGGAGGTATATGGAGATAAGGAAGACGAGGCTGATGACCCGCAAGCACCGTGGCAGTATACAGTGGCGATGGAGGCAGGGAGCCCCTCGGAGTCACTTGTGCAGATTGCCCCCAGCATGCTGATTTGCCTGGCTAGTGACAGACGAATAGTCACCATCTGGCAGAGGGATAACTTCTGGCTCTCCACCCTATTGGACCAACGCTACCGGTCCAAGATGGGCGCCTTTTTCCCACCTGCTGAGAGGGAGGACAAATTCAAATACTATAGGGAAATCCTCCATAGTCAGTTGGCCGCTGCCTATGTGCGGCATCGTCCCTCCTCTGACAGGTCTGACTGGGGGGTTCTTCAGCGCTCACGTACTACTGCCGCGGCTGCTGGGGGAAGGTGGGGGGGTAGGAGCAGTACTAGCTCCATCAGCAGCAACCTAAGTCGGGAGTCACTGATGAGCAGCTTCCTTCACCCGCCTAGTGAGGAGGGCAGTCGCCAGCAGCAGGACCTGGAGCAGTCCCTGAACCAACAGGTGGTGGCCTACTTGGACAGCACTCTGCCACCCCAGTTAGAAGATCCGCTGGACTACTGGGCAGCCAAACTGGATGTGTGGCCGCAACTTGCCGAGTTTGCAGTGGAGAAGCTGTCCTGCCCGGCCAGTAGTGTGGCATCAGAGCGGGTGTTCAATGCGACGGGGGCCGTCATTACCCCAAGGAGAACCCACTTGTCCACGGGAAATGTGGAACGACTGACCTTTGTCAAGATGAATCAGGCGTGGATCGGCCAGGATTTCCACACACCAATGCCTTAGGCGTCAGACTACATCAGCCATGACGCCTCACCCAAACTGTGAGAAATGAGTCTGGGTTCAAACTACCTGCCTCAGCCACTATTCTGATGCCGCCACCCGCCTGATGCCACACATCTGCTGCCAGTTTCTCAATTTGCCTACCACCATCTTTCCCCGGGACTGGTATTGCCACCCACCTCCACACTCTGTCATTGTGCCACTCTATGATCTCATGCTGCTGCTGCTGCTGGTGCCGTGACATCCACACTGAGTCATTGTGCCACTCTCTGACCTCATGCTGCAGCTGCTGTTGTTGCTGCTGCGGTCACCTCCCCACTGTGTCATTGTGCCACTCTCTGGCCTACTACTGTTTTTGCTACCTCCAGAATGTCATTGTGCCACTGTCTGACCTCATACTGCTGTTGTGGCTGCTGCTGTGACCTCCACTCTCTGTCATTGTGCCACTCTGTGGCCTACTTCTGTTTTTGCCACCTCCAGAATGTCATTGTGCCACTGTTTGACCTCATGCTGCTGCTGTGGCTCCTGCCGTGACCTACCCACTCTGTCATTGTGCCACTCTGTGGCCTACTTCTGTTTTTGCCACCTCCAGAATGTCATTGTGCCAGTGTTTGACCTCATGCTGCTGCTGTAGCTGCTGCCGTGACCTCCACACTGTGCCATTGTGCCACTCTGTGGCCTACTCCTGTTTTTAAAGAAAAAGCTAAAGAAAATCCCTCTTTATTGTTAGCACTAGAGGTAAGTGTAGCCTAGGCGCCAATAAACATAAAATAATAAAGAAATACGTATCTATCCTAGACGGCACATTACAATAAAAATTAACTTTTATTCATCAATTATTTTATAAAACTCAATACTCCTAATATATACGGACTGCTCACAAAAAGCCACCTGAATGTAAGGGCAATACAGTGAATATATCTACACATATAGGGATAGAGGCTGGGAAAAATTCCAAGGAGCTCTAACCCTGGAAAGCCCTACCACAGGCTATCAAATCCCTAGCCTAATTGCGGGAAATAAACGTCCTGATAAGGACGATCCCGTCAGGAACCTACCCCTACAAAAATACTTCAGGGGACAGAGATTGGTAGGCTGGAAAAGGAAGCAAGACAACCAATAACAGTAATCAATATTTAAATTCCCAAAAACAATGTGTATTCACAAACAAAATACCTCATACAACGCTCAAATAGCACAGACCAAAGATAGGGCTTACCAGCAATAGATGGTATTGTTCACAAATGGTTACAAGACTAGAGCATATGGCTCACAGCGTCCGGATACAGCTATGGTGTGCCGTATATCATGTGAACTCTTTGTCTTAACATCAATATGTCTCAGTGTCTATATTCACCATTGTTTATTAAGACTACCTGGTCTTTTGCCATTAACAGTGGCTTCGGACATTACAGTTTTATATAGTTATAATCTCAATGGTAGGCATCCTTTTCTCGTTGGACCCGTACAGGGCGGCTGAGGTAGGGGTGTCTTTAATTTTGAGGACGTATTGTAATCTTGTATGTCCTCCGGCGCTCCGATACGTCACTTCCGGTTTCGGAGCGTCATGCTGCTCAGTTACTTCTGTGTGCATCTCAAGCCTCGTTTGCTGAGTGCGCACGTCACTTCCGCTCTAATACATAGTTATGCTACAGCGTGCGGTTCAAGCCTCAGTCCGGAGGGACCTGTCAGCCTCCGGTAACAGGAGATACTAGCACCCTGATTAGGCGGGCGATTTACACAATTAGTATATAATTGAGACCATGAGATCACATGATATACGGCACACCATAGCTGTATCCGGACGCTGTGAGCCATATGCTCTAGTCTTGTAACCATTTGTAAACAACACCATCTATTGCTGGTAAGCCTTTTCTTTGGTCTGTGCTATTTGAGCGTTGTATGAGGTATTTTGTTTGTGAATACACATTGTTTTTGGGAATTTAAATATTGATTACTGTTATTTTGTTGTCTTGCTTCCTTTTCCAGCCTACCAATCTCTGTCCCCTGAAGTGGTCCGGGTAGGCACCGAAACATGTTGGGACTTTTTGCTTGAAGTAAGATGTTTATTTCAATTGTATAATGCTGGGAAACACTAGGGCATTATAGGGCGTATTTTTGTAGGGGTAGGTTCCTGACGGGATCGTCCTTATCAGGACGTTTATTTCCCGCAATTAGGCTAGGGATTTGATAGCCTGTGGTAGGGCTTTCCAGGGTTAGACCTCCTTGGAATTTTTCCCAGCCTCTATCCCTATATGTGTAGATATATTCACTGTATTGCCCTTACATTCAGGTGGCTTTTTGTGAGCAGTCCGTATATATTAGGAGTATTAAGTTTTATAAAATAATTGTTGAATAAAAGTTAATTTTTATTGTAATGTGCCGTCTAGGATAGATACGTATTTCTTTATTATTCTACTCCTGTTTTTGCCACCTCCAGAATGTCAATGTGCCACTCTCTGACCTCATGCTTCTGTGGCTGCTGCCGTCGCCTCCACACTCTGTCACTGATGTTGCCACCTGAGCTCTCAGCTTGTTTTATTCCAGCTGTCGCTGCCATGACTTTATCAGGCTACATTCCCGCTTCAGTTTTTTGGTCACTTTTGCCCTCTTCAGTGCCCAGGGAATTTTATAGTGAAGCGATTTTAAGAGCGGCGGCAGTCATATGCGTGTCATACTAAAACACAACATTGCATGAAGACCAAACCAAGCTCCCTCTGCATATTGAAGCATGGTACAACGTTCTACAGCACCCTGCAGGCTCTTTGCAGCCTGGAAATAGCTGTTTTTTGACGCGATTCGTCCCGAAGCAATTCGGACCGAAACGAATTTTGTTGGAAAATTCGACGAAGTCACCAAATCGAATTTTTGAGAAATTCGCCCATCTCTAAACATAACATTTCTTGAATTTTTTTTTTTTAATTCTCTAAATGAGACCATCTCTTAACTTTAAAATGCCCAAGTTCAATTGTTCATTGTCTCAGTACTTTCTGCACAAGGTGCTGATCTCTAACAAGGAGCTTAATGACAAAATTCATAACAGATGTTTGATCCCTGAATCCCTAATAAATTTAGAGGTCCTTTGGCTACATCAGACACCAATGACTGCATTATTGTAAACAATGCAATCGGCAGAACCGGATGATGAATAGCACACAACTCCAGGCAAGTTTAAGGGAGGTGAGAGTCAACCAAGTGTCAGATCAGACCATCCGTAACTGTGTACATCAATGTGGTCTGCATGCTAGATGAGATCATAAAACCACAAACCAATCTCTTTATGAAAGGGTTTTTTTCACCGTGCAATTCACAGTCACATCCAGCCTCAGACTCACTCACTGGTTAGGCTGTGGGAGGGTCTATAGCAGTGATTGGCATATCAGATCTAATATTCCTAACTGAGCCTGCTACAGTGAGATAACTGCTGGATATTTAAAATCTGTAGTACACAAGACTATAGAGCTCAAAAGAGTGAAAATATGTCCTTATCTTAAAGGGAACCTGTCACATAGGTTATACCCCCCTTGCTGAGGACAGCACAAGCCAGAGACCGACCTGCTGTTCCCAGCACTGTGTCCCTTATTCTGTAAGATGCAGCAGTTTTAGAGCATTTACTCCTCAAATCTTATTCATGAGCAGGTGTTAGCCCCACCCACAAAAGGCTAGACCTGCCTACCTGGCAGTTATTCTCATGTTTCTACCTATTCAAAGTAATAGGTTTATCAGTTGAGGTGGGCAGGGCTAGCATCAGATCGGCGGGGTTTGAAAAAAACTGACTATTTGACTCTTTTCTGGCTGAAACTGCAGATTTGAGCACTAAGTACTCGAAAACTACAGCATCTTACAGAATAAGGGACACAGTGCGGGAAACAGCATGTCTGACACTAGCTTGTGCTGCCCTCAGCAAGGGGCGAATAAAATATGTGACAGGTTCTCTTTAAACCAACAAATCTCAGTTCCTAGGGATTATACAAAGCAGGGAGTGACATTACCATTTTTGGACAGCAACTTCCAGCAATCCAGTAAGAGAGAGGAGAGAGAGAAAGCAGGTCAGTAACCAAGATAAACTTGTGTGCACTTGGAGGAGATAAAATCTTGTCTCATCTCCTCAACAAAGCCACAAAAAAAGCAATGTATTTGATAAGTTTTCACTTACCTTTCCCTACATGTTGAAAACTAATAATTGTATTGAGTAAACCCCTTTAAAGATTCAATTGACAATTTTCTTGCAGTAGACCTCAATTAGCAAGTTCCACTTGTTCAATAAAAAACATTGTCATCATGTCAGTTGACAAACTGCAGCATTATACTGGCCCCTATCTTGGTCTGAAGTCAGAGAGATGTATCAAAACTGGTTTAAAGAAAAAGTGAAAATGTTGTCTGTGTAAACTGTCAAGTCACTACTTTTATATGCCGAGTGGTGGTTGAAACATGAGAGGTGGGATTTGACTGGATGATATAGGCCTGGTTTACCAGCAGTCTATACTCTTATCTTTGTTATGGCTATAAGGAGTGTTTGATAGCCTTGTGTCATCCTGTCAGTGCTGCAGAGCATGTAGCTGCTGGGCCCTGACAAGGGCTTGCTCAGTAACACTGCTATATTTGTTTGTAAGCAGACTTTGTTGTAGGAATACTGCAGGGCTGGAATGCGGATCAATAGTTGTGAAGGTGGCAGATGCACATAACTTAACTCTGTCTCCATACACGGCCATTCCTACATACAAGGTGGACGATCGTTCGGGGCGCAGCAGTCACCCGCCTCACCCGCCCAGCGATTACTCTTGGATTCTGCACGACCACTGTGACACTGTGCAGTTGCTTGTACAGGGAGAAAACAGGACGAATCATTACCCTCCTGCCTTCTCCATTACAGTGCTCAGTGAGCTCTGAACATACACATCAGCAATTCAGAGGGCAATGCAGGGTCTCTGCTTCCATCCCAGGAGGTCCCCAGGAGCAGTGTGTCAGCAAAAGCGGCGTGATGACGTCACACCATTTAAATTGTACACCAGCTCCCGGACCTACCGCTTTCATCAAAGCCGGTCACATGGAGAGGGAACATGGAGAAGTGAGTACCTTTTTTTAAATTAATTTTCATTATGGGGGGGGGGGGGGCATCTACCTGGCTACAAGGGGCAGGTAACTACCGGGCTACACTGGGCAACTAGCTGGCTACAAGGGGCATATAACTACCTGGTTACAAAGGGCAAAAAACTACCTGGTTACAGAGGGGTAATTACCTGGCTACACTAGGCAACTACCTGGCTACAGGGGAAAACTACAAAAATATCTACCTACAGGGGCCTATATAACTACATAATAGTGATCTATATTTCTACTTATTGCGGAGGCCTATATAACGACCTGTCTACTTAATAGAGCTATAAGTCTACCTACCTAATGGGGTGCTAAACACCTACCTTATTGAGGACTGCCTACCTAATTTGGGGGTGTACCTACATAATGTCTTAGGGAATTTAGATGCTTCATATATTGGTATACAAAACAAGACTAAAACTTGGTGCACAAATTGGAGACTCATATGCATTTGGGGGCACAAGGGAGTAATATAATTTAGGGCGCTGTTGATGGGGAGTTGGTATTGAGATCGGAATTGGTAGGCAAGTGCGGAAAAGTGAGGAGTTGTTTGTTTTGTAAATTCTACAGTGAAGAGCCATAGCTGGGAGATGACGTCATGGCGGTCTGGGACAGATGGAGAAGAAAAAGAGAGAGAGAGCACAATTCTTGAGAGACATCTCCTGTAAGTCCCTGGATGTAACTTTACTGTAATCGCTTATATGTCTGCAAAGCCTGTGTACACTGGTATCCATCTCTGTATGGTCACTGTATGCCGGTAATATTGGTTGTAGTATAATGGTTTATATTCAGTAATGGTGTTGTGTATTATTCAGTTACTATGTGGTGGTAATATCTGGTAATAGTATGGGGGGATTATTTAGTCACTATGTGGTTGTGATTTGTGATCATGGTGTTGCGGTATTCAGTCACTATGTGCTGGTGATATATGGTCAAGGTGTTGTAGTATTATTCAGTCATTATGTGCTGGTGATATGTGGTCACGGTGTTGCGGTATTTGGTCACTAGGTGCTGGTGATATGTGGTTTTATTAAGACATTGGTATTATTAGCTTGGGATTCTGGCTTTGTGTAGTAGTGTTTTTGGTAACTGTATGACTATTATTCAGAAGTTTTATACGTAGCAAATTGTGTTAAAGCTTTTTATATATTTTGTCTCTGGTTGATGATGATGCACAGTGTCACATAACGGTGCATTATGTTAAGAAGGGGAGGTGGAGAAATTTATTAACCCCGCCCTGAGTGCAATTTAGCTTAGGAACAGCCCTGTCTCCATAGCAGCATCTGGAGCTTGCACATTCAGGCAGTGGTGTGATGAAGACACCATATGTCTGAACTGTCAATCAGCAGAGCCTGTGCCACCCACAGAGCATGGTAGGTGGAGGAGGAAGTAACAGACGAGTAAGCAATCAGGGTGAATCCAGATTTGGGAAAAATCTCAAAATTTTGCAGCTTTTTTCTTTGACATGGCTTAATAAACAGTATGTAATAGTAAGGTTAAAAAGTAACAAAAATCATGGTTCTTGTTTACATGCAAAAATCCACTTTCTGGGACAATTTAACAGATTTTGAGTCCAGTGTCGGGTATTTGCCCTACAAAAGTATTTCTAATCTATAACATGAGTTTCAATTATTAAAGGGGTTTTGCCAGGATGTGCCTTATCTGCTAAGAGGCAAATGTAAACAAGCAACGGAGCTGAGAGAGAGAGACAGACTGCCAGAGCACAGAACTGCATAAGGGATCGTGTGAAATGCTCACTCAAATAATCAAACTACAACTTGTGGATTCTATCTAACAAATATCAGTGGCACACTAAAGACTAAATAAAACCTCAAGGTATATGAAAAACCTGGGACTCTTAGTTTACAGTAATTGATCAAAGATTGTATTAAGCTCACCTCCCAAAACGTCAAGGGGATCCCAGAGCAGTGTGAGTCCCTACACTAAATATATTCCTCACTAGGCGTCAATCCAGACTGCAATTTCAGGGAATGGTAGGAACCACCAACTGGGTCATCCTGCACTGGTTAAAAGGAGGCAGCTGTGTGCAGCAAGCCAATGAGATTACCAATCTCAAATGAACTACAAAACATACTGAAGCTTATACCTTGAGGTTTTATTTAGTCTTTAGTGTGCCACTGATATTTGTTAGATATATGCTATTGCCTTTTTAGTGTGCACCTATGCTTACGTTTTTCAGAATATATTTTAGATGTGCACAGCTTCAGTATGTTTTGTAGTTCATTTGAGATTGGTAATCTCATTGGCTTGCTGCACACAGCTGCCTCTTTTTAACCAGTGCAGGATGACCCAGTTGGTGGTTCCTACCATTCCCTGAAATTGCAGTCTGGATTGACGCCTAGTGAGGAAGTATATTTAGTGTAGGGACTCACCTGCTCTGGGATCCCCTTGACGTTTTGGGAGGTGAGCTTAATACAATCTTTGATCAAATACTGTAAACTAAGAGTCCCAGGTTTTTCATATACCTTGAGGTTTTATTTAGTCTTTTGTGTGCCACTGATATTTGTTAGATATATGCTATTGCCTTTTTAGTGTGCACCTATGCTTACGTTTTTCAGAATATATTTTAGATGTGCACAGCTTCAGTATGTTTTGTAGTTCATTTGAGATTGGTAATCTCATTGGCTTGCTGCACACAGCTGCCTCTTTTTACCAGTGCAGGATGACCCAGATGGTGGTTCCTACCATTCCCTGAAATTGCAGTCTGGATTGACGCCTAGTGAGGAAGTATATTTAGTGTAGGGACTCACCTGCTTGGGATCCCTTGACGTTTTGGGAGGTGAGCTTAATACAATCTTGGATCAAATACTGTAAACTAAGAGTCCCAGGTTTTTCATATACCTGGTGGTTTTATTTAGTCTTTAGTGTGCCACGGATCTTTGTTAGATATATGCTGTTGCCTTTTAGTGTGCCTATGCTTACGTTTTTCAGAATATATTTTTAGATGTGCACAGCTTCAGTATGTTTTGTAGTTCATTTGAGATTGGTAATCTCATTGGCTTGCTGCACACAGCTGCCTCTTTTTAACCAGTGCAGGATGACCCAGTTGGTGGTTCCTACCATTCCCTGAAATTGCAGTCTGGATTGACGCCTAGTGAGGAATAGTATATTTAGTGTAGGGACTCACCTGCTCTGGGATCCCCTTGAACGTTTTGGGAGGTGAGCTTAATACAATCTTTGATCAAATACTGTAAACTATTTTTCATATACCTTGAGGTTTTATTTAGTCTTTAGTGTGCCACTGATATTTGTTAGATATATGCTATTGCCTTTTTAGTGTGCACCTATGCTTACGTTTTTCAGAATATATTTTAGATGTGCACAGCTTCAGTATGTTTTGAACTTGTGGATTCTGTATACAAAAGACAAACAGTCTCTTTTACCAAGCAGGTTGAAGCTTTTTCATGTTCTCCTTCATCGATAAAGCATGGGATCTACTCAGATAATCACACCTACAACTAGGGGAGTTCTGTATACCAAAAAAAACAACATATTTCTACCCGTGTTATTAGCTTTACTGCTCAGATTCTCATTCAGATAATGAAGCTTTCTCTGCGCACTAGCCCGCCAGCAGCTTCTTGTTCCAGTCAGTATGTTATAGAGCTTATTTGAAGGTAACTAAGGCGCGTAAGGCAGCTGTTATCTCTCATCAGGCTGACCTATTGTATCATATATATTTAGATTTGGAGGATCCCATGTCAACATTAAATCGTGGCAAAACACCTTTAAGACATTGTTTCTTATTAAATGAAAACAATATTATATCTACTGTCAGTCAAGAAAAATCTTGTTGTTGTGGCTATATAAGGTAACTTTTTCAGGTTTTTCTTTTGCCCATTTTCAGATTCACAGTCGTATTGCCCAAAAATGTAATGTTCTCCCTAATCTCAGTTACTAATTCATTCATCTTTGCCAATTTTACAGCAGTCAACAAATTCTCACTTAGGGCCTGCTACAGTATAATTAATTAATTAAGCATAATTAATCACTGTCGTGTCAGTATAATATACAGTGACTTCTGTGCAAGGGCTGTCCAGCAATTGCCTGTCACATTGTGCCCTGTTACATTGTTTCTAGATGTGGTGAAATGTCCGTGTGATAGACCAGATTTATATAAAATAGAACAGTAATAAAATAGGATTAATGTTATGGAAATTTTAGTCAATGTCTTGAGCTTTATGGACTCTAAGGCCTAGAGCATGTTGCCATATTATGACCCTGTACAACTTCTAACACATATTCAGCCAATATGTGACATCCATAGAAGTCGATATACCCATACTTCCCAGATATAAGAAGGTATGAAGAATTTGTCCCTCTTGCATTCATATGGACTCCAACATAAAAGTGTGCCAAGTTCTACTGGATTCCTTTATTGCAGAGAAATACTCACCTGGAAGCAATGCATAATAGAGAATTATACCTATGTAAGGCTGCAGGATGCCACCATGCAGTCTCTGTGCTCTATAGTACCTTCATATTCTTCCACTTTTGGATAGTTGGGCGCATAGCTATGGGGAGGACCGAGTTAGTTGCTGCACTTAATCACTGCTGCCTTAGGAGGTATAGTGGATCCTCTGTGAACATAATATGGTGCAAGAATTTTAAATGATATACAGTATATTAGGAAACCTGTTTCAGATTATTCATTGGGGCCCAGAAGCTTTAAAGGGAATGTGTCATCAAAAATGACATTGTTTAACTCACGTTTTTATGTTAAACACATTTTTTAAGAATTTTTGGGTTATATTTATTTTTAATCTTCCATATCACTTTCAATATTTTTTAATAATTCTTAAGTCCTGCAGTTTTCACTTTGGCCACTAAGCCTATAATAGTCTGACACTTCCTATTCTTTACAGAACGATTCTCAGTTGTCTGCTCATTATTAACACAAAGAGGGTCAAACTGAAAGGAGACACCAGTGTGAATAGATAACACAGAATCCCCCAGTCACAAGAGGAGATGTCACAGCTCTCAGCCCCCTCCTCCCTGCAGAGTGAATTCTTCCTAGGTCACACAGCATGACTAGAAAACTGTCCTATTGAAGTCTATGGGACAGAAACAGTCTTATGGTTCCTATGTGCATGAAGCTGCTGTAAAGTATCTCTCTGACTGCTGTTAAAGCTGTGCAAACAAGGCCGAGTGGCCAAAGTGAAAACTGCAGGACTTAAGAATTATTAAAAAATATTGAAAGTGATATGAAAAATTAAAAAGAAATATAACCAAATGTTCTTAAAAAATATGTTTAACATAAAAACGTGAGTTAAACAATGTCATTTTTGATGACACATTCCCTTTAAGTTAAATGTATTCATGTGTAGATAATCCAAGGATTTTCTGTGGGATTCTGCAGTAATCTGGCAGTATCTGATAGTGTCCGATTCCGCTGTATATCAGTTTATGGAGCTGTTATCCATGCAGTATCGTATCCTTAAGAAGCACCACATGATTCACATGAAGTCCTATAGTAGAAATCTCAAGAGAGGCTATGTACTTCTGTAAGGTTCATAGTGGTCAGAAGGTGACCGCCCCACCGTCCTATTGACATGCACTTGTGACTCAGACAAACGTATAGATTTTTAGTGGAAGAGGAGGGATACTGATTTGCTAGCCATTTCTGGCATTGCATATCTAATATGAAACAATAATTTCCAAGAGACAGAATAGCTCTTTTAACCTGCTAAATGGCAAGAAACAATGTCCACTTTGTAATAGAGATACTACAAATAGGGTTATAGAAGTAGTGATTGTAAAAACTAGAGTAAATGTATTTCTAGAAGCCTTATTTACCCCATAAAAACAAATCGTAAAAGCCTTTTGTGACTGAAATCCTATGAAAGCACTGGCTGATGAATTGTTTAAAAAGCCTAGTTAGTACTACTGAGCTGAATTATAGAGCTGTTGTTTAAGTGGATATTGACAGTGAAATCAGTTATCAGAGTACATTGAGCACAGTTCATTGTAACACACTCAGTAAATGTTAAGTGGCATGTTTTACTGAAATAATGAGAATGTCACTTTACAGTGAGAATGAGGAATCCACATCAGTGGGCACTGAAAATTTACCCAACTACACTCAATATGAATGGAAAATACTTGGCATATCTGTATTCATATATTTAGATATAAAGCTGTAAAATGGCAGTACAATATTGTGTAGGTCCCCTTCATGTTGCCAAAACAGCTATGACCCATGAACACTTAAGATAACCGCCACAAGACATTTGAAAGTGTCCTGTGGTAACCGACTCCAAGACGTTAGCAGCAGATCCTGTAATAGTTGAGCCCTTCAGGCATTGGATTTCTTTTTTCCAGAACATCCCACAGATGCTCAATTAGATTAAGATTTAGGAGCTCTGAAGGCCAAATCAGCACCCTGATCTCTGTTCTTTTTTGTAATCCCTGAGCAATTTTTGCAGTGGGTATAATCCTGCTGAAAGATGTGTAAATGCTACTACTCAAGGTTTCCCTGGAAGAATTTGGCTGTCTACTTGATTCAGAACATCAACTGTTAGGATATATTCACGTGATTTATTGCAGGCATATAGCGGCGCGTGCTGTGCGAGCCGATATACACCTGCTGCTTTAGAAGTACGTCCTGGCCAGCGTATACTTCCAAAGCTCTCCAGATGGCCCCCACCCACTTTCACTTTCCACTGGGAAAACGGCAGGTAATCATAGCACTTAATGAGTGCTAGGATTTACCATATTTGTGGGGAATACTTCGGACGTATGCAGCTTAATTACTCCCTGAAGTATGCCCCGCAAAGACATCGTGTGAACAAACCCTTAGACCAGACCATTGTCATCCATTGCACCATGGTTAATAGGGATTAAGATCAAGATGTGCCTTTACAGCAAGCTGCAATGTACCATGTGTTTTGATACCTCTCTATCCAGCATTAACTTCTTTTTAGCAATTTATGCTAGAGGAGCTGTTCTTTGGGCTTGGACCAGACGGGATAGTGCCCAAGACCCTATCACCAGTTTTTTTATGTTAAGCTCTATCATTTTCACTCCGATCCTTAGAAGTTTTACAATTTTCCTTCAGGTGAGAGATGTATTGAACATGTCACCAATCTACTAAGTAAATGTATTTTTAATGTTGCTATTGAAAAAAATTCTTGTCAGACGTTGGTAACATCCAATACAATCCACATAGGCAAGTAAATCAAGCCATAGATGTACATAAGTTATGTGTAATAATGAGAAGTGACGCAGGAAAAAAGTATTGAACACATTGACTGCAAGCTATTTAATACTTTGTACAAAGGCCTTTGTTGGTGATTACCACTTCAAGACGCCCCCTGTATTGAGAAACTAGTCGCATTCAACAATTTTGGCCCATTCTGCACACAAACACACTTCAAATCCTAAGGGTTTGTTCACATGGTGTATTTTTGCATGTAGTTCACTCCAAAATACAGCAAAAACAATATTCAAGAACAATTCTTTTAGACTCTAATGCAGAATTTGCGCCGTCATTCAGACAATATGTATTTTACATGTGCCTAAAAAGAATTGACATGTTCACAGTTTCAGGCATACATGCACCATCAAATAAGAATAAAGAGGCAGATATCTGCTTTGGTCCATTGTGCATTGTAATTAGTGATGAGCGATTACGTTGACTATCGTCATCGAGTCGATAGTCTATATCGGCAATTATCAAAAGATTTCCAAAAAG